>BGPT01002068.1:0-111014 GCA_003297045.1 Symbiodinium sp. clade C Y103 | reverse complement strand
CATGGGTCGAAGACGGCCGGAAGAATTGGCACAGATTACTGGTGCCATCTGGGCCAAGTCAATTGATCAAGTCAGTTCGGTCACCAAGTCGCTATGCGACCCGTGACACGATTATTTGGGAAGCTCGCCTATGTGCCAAAGCCGTTGGTGAAGAAGATGCTGAGGCGGCCGAGATCCTGGACATAGTCGTGGGGTTGGAGACCAAGGCGATCAGATCTGGCACAGTTGAAGAGAAGACCAACATGCAGAAGCTGTTGACATATGTGATTGACCACAAGGAAGCCGATAGGGCAGGATGCACGGTATGTCNCTGCATGTCTCCTATCTACACCTATGAAGTTGAGCATGTGTCTTCATTGCAAAGGGATGATGGTGTCTCATGGAAGGAAACCCTTCAAGATGACGAAGGAAGAGGTCGAAGAGGCTGAGAACACACCCTTCGAAGGTGAGAAAGCCGATGATGATGAAATGAAGGACGAAGAACCATCTGAAGAGGTCAAGATGGAGACCGATGAAGTCAACGTGGATGATCAGTTTGATGAGGTTCATCGAGATCTTGGAAGCTTTTCCTTCAACGAGGAGGAAGTTGACTATGATGAAGACGAAGAAGAAGATATGGAAGTTGAAGAGGAAACGGAAGAATCCNCATCGAGATCTTGGAAGCTTTTCCTTCAACGAGGAGGAAGTTGACTATGATGAAGACGAAGAAGAAGATATGGAAGTTGAAGAGGAAACGGAAGAATCCAAGATGCGTCCAAATGATGAGAATGTTGACGATGACAGGGTCGTTGGTGATGATGACGATCGATCGAGGGAACTGGCCGAAGAACGTGTCCGAGCACAGCAGGAACGTAACAACCGGTATCCAAAATGGGCACAACCCCTCGAGATCGGCATCAAGAAGATGCCAGAAGCCTACGAAGGTGTCGGCAACATCGATCCGGACGAGGTGTCTCCACAAATCCTCGACACCACCCTGATGGTCTACATCGCCGGGTACTATGATGCGTACTACAAGTACCGAACTGAGACAAATGCCGAGACCCGATATGAATGGACCACAAACCAAACTGATCGATTGGACATTGACAAGTTGGGACCCATGAATGGATTTGAAGATGATGGGAGCTTGCGTCCACCGACCACTTCTACGCTCCGTCCATGGTTTGACAAGAAAGCCAGGCCCGTCCCCGTCCTTGAGAACGAGANCTACATCGCCGGGTACTATGATGCGTACTACAAGTACCGAACTGAGTCAAATGCCGAGACCCGATATGAATGGACCACAAACCAAACTGATCGATTGGACATTGACAAGTTGGGACCCATGAATGAATTCGAAGATGATGGGAGCTTGCGTCCACCGACCACTTCTACGCTCCGTCCATGGTTTGATAAGAAAGCCAAGCCCGTCCCCGTCCTTGAGAATGAGATGATGTGGGAGGATCGTCCATTTGATGCCATGTTGCTCATGATTGAGACAGCCATAAAGGTTGAGAAGATCATGNTGAGAATGAGATGATGTGGGAGGATCGTCCATTTGATGCCATGTTGCTCATGATTGAGACAGCCATAAAGGTTGAGAAGATCATGGCTTTCCTTGTGGAGACTGGACTGAGCCCCAATGACATCAAGTACTACATGCCCACTGTTGAGGACAAAGCGGATGCATCCCGACGGGCGAGAATGAGGAGGATTATCTCCAATTTCATTGCCAGATCGATCAAGGGAGCATACCCTGAGGTCAGCACATACACCTACTTCCGAGATCAGGATGATGTGCGCGACTATGGAACCTCATGCCTGCGTCTACCTGCTGTCGGAATCTATTACATGATGCGCAAGCGCTACAGGAACTTGGATGTAGCAATCATTGCTGCACAGTGTGGCGTGAGACTTCCCCGAGTCCTTCAACTTCAAGTCGATTATGCTTGGGCCAAAGCAATGGCTGACAGTGCAAGGGGAAAGACGCAAAGACTCAATACCCTGATGCCATCTGCACCTGAAAGGGTTCAAGATGTTGCTGCGATCGTGGACGAGACCTCAACAAGCTTTGTGCAAGGGGCTCGAGCTTCACAACCGGGATCACAGGCAGCAAGCTCTTCTAGCAAGGGACCCGTAAAGGGAAAAGAGAAGGGCAAAGATAAGGGGAAGGACAAAGGGAAGGATAAGGGCAAAGACGACAAGGGCAAGGGCAAAGACAAAGGATTCTCAATTGAGAGGCGAACCATGGACGGATGGTCAAAGAGGGCCCGACATTAATTTCGAACTTCCAGAATGGTAACTCCGAACACGAGGATGATGGGTGGCGAGAGGAGACGCCGACATCGTCTACTGAGAGGAATCTGAGCGAGGCAAGATTTCACTGTAGAGTCCTGAAATTAGCCCGTCTCACACCTCAAATATCAAACTGCCAAGACAGCACGTCGCTTGTCTATTTTGCAGACTTCAATGCATTGAACCAATATTTAATTAAAATTTTGGTAGTTAGCCTCAGTACATAAATGCACGATAGGGTGGTGTATCTACCCTGGATGGTAGCCTGCTTCGCGGGCCATCCTGACATGGATCCGACCAGGGAGCTACGCTCCTCGTCGGTGAAATGTGCTTTCTTTTGCATTGTGCTTGTACAGGCGAACTTTCAATTAATTTCTCCGATTTCAAGCATTCCTTCGCTCGTGTATCGAGGCTGAAGCGCCCGATACATGGGGGGTGTCAATGGAATGCTGACGGGACCCCATGTACAGAACCATACATATCATGGGGCAACCATTCAATTCAGGGACTAGCATGCCAGACCTCACTTGATGCCGTTGGCTGTCGTGTAAGCAGCACTCCAAGTCTGGTTAACGTCAAGTAGAAGTGACATCTACACACCTGGGACAGGGGTATATCTGTTCACAGAATAATATTCACTAATATTCATAGGAATGATGATGGGTGACAAATGATGATAGTGATGACAATTGTCAGAATGATTGCAATGAGAATTGGTGTCACCTGCTACGTATCATCATTGCAGGTTTTGGTAGCTCTGGGCCGAGCCTCATGAAAATGATCTGTGCCAAACTGAAGCTTAAGCTCAACGTGTTGAGCAAGATCAAGTTTGGGAGAAGACGTTGTGTCTGTGAAAATGGTCAGTCAGGACCCACCAAGAGAAGCAAGTGTGTAAAGCTCCACCCCAAGTCATCAGCCTCGACTAGCCGTCTATCCACTTCCAAAACTTTGGCGACGTAGGCTTGACATGCGGCCCAACAGTTGGGAAAACTCCACATCAATTTCAGCAGGGGTCACAAGAAAAATCATCGGCAACATCACTGACTGCACCAGTTGAGCCCTGACCCCGCAGCCACCGCTTTTTGTTGCGCCTGGATGGCGGATGAGAAATTCCGGCGACCCAAGTGGTGTACCGCACCGCGGAGTCCCGAGCGACACAAGCAGCTGGTACGTGCCGTGGGTGGCCAAGAGGTGGGGAATGGTCCGGGAATGGTGCAAGTTATGCTCCCAAATTGGAAAGGTGAACAGTTCGTGAACAGCTGAGAATTTGAGGATCATGGATTTAGGATGGATTTTGGTTGGTTGCAGGCGGGTTTTTGGGTGGTTACAAGGGCACCCAAGTCGCCTGTATCATGAAGTATCAGTCATGCGCCGATGGGATTGGAATCCCTAAGTGTCACACCTTCTCTCGGTGCCACGTGTGCAGCTTTCAGCACAGGCTGAGCGCAGCTGGGAGATTTTGGAGAAGTCTGTCTACACCGTGGGGCGCCACGAATCTGCAGATTTCCAACTGCAGGGCGAGCGCCATGGCTGCCATGGCCCTGTCAATCTCCACTTTGTGTCAGTTTTGGCTAGATGTAAGGTATTTGAAAGATTTGGTTCTAGCTGCTCTAGCTGCTGCCATGGCACGGGGTCCAACTTTGCAGGTTGGTCTCCAGAATACACGCAGCTGTGCTTCAGGACTGAGCATTGACATGGACAATCAATTTCGATTGTATCAACCATAGACATTTGAGCGGTCAGTGTACTGAAACAGAATGATTATTCAAACATTTCAAAGAACCCAGTCCGGCAGGATGTCGAAGGCCAGCGATATTTGGTGGATCTGAAGAGCACTCACGGCACCTTTTTGGAATCCAAACGCCTGAAGCCGAACGAGCCAGCGAAGTGGCCTGAAGGCTGACTTGTGAATTCAGAACTTCGTGACGAATGAATGTGTATTTTTCTTGTCACGTATAGAGCATATGTTTGGCATACAGTAATTGTCGTAATGATACTTGGACTTGACCAGATATATCAGATTGCTGCATTGCATATTGTCGACATAGTCAAAATCACCATCCAGAATTTCCAGAAATCGTCATCCATATTGATATCGTCATCCTTCACCACCTGTCTTCACTGTCCCTTCCGTAGGTCAACTGGCGTCCTTCGGCTTCGGTCCCAAGGCGGTCTTCCTGGTGCTGGGCTCCGTGGCCTCGGAGCCCGTGGAGGTCGCGGAGCCGGCGGAGAAGCGGCAGCGCACCGAGCCAAGCGAAGAGCAGGTGGCGGTGTCCTTTTCGGTGCCCCAAAAGGGAAATCAGATGGTAAATCTGGTGGTAAATCATGGTACATCAAATCATAACATATATATTAGAATATCATAAAACATGTATAAAACATCATATAATATCATAAGACACCAATAGTGGATGGTGTTGCTATGGGTTTGCACACATTCATAAAATTGAGACTCCACTTGGAAGAAGAGAATCTCAAAAAGACATCTATTTTTCAATTCTGATTTTGTCTTCATTCTGTGACTGCAGCTAGGCTCGGCCAGCTTTCCAGATGTTTGTGTTGTGGATCGCCCACAGGTGGACCCCATGGCTGCACTCTATGGAGACCTGCCAGAAGCCAGCATCGTTGCCGCACCGAAGGTCACTTTCTTCGCTTGCTTCAGGGGATATCTTTCGAGGGTCTTTTTGGTTACTTTTCCGTTGCCTTTCGGTTGATTTGTGGGGTGTTTCTTAGTCCAAATACTTACTGCATATAAGGCTACTGCTGTCTTGTTCCCTTTCATCCATGGAGTGAAAAAGAACATGAAATTGTAGAGTTTCTCGTGTCCACACTCGTACTTGCAAACTTTTTGGCAATGTTGGCATTGCATGACCATGCATCAGTGGTCATGTGTGATTGGAGGTGGTGGAAACCAAGATGCAGCCGTTGCCAACTCCAACGAAAGATCCTACCAGAGTGATCTTTCTGGACATCGATGCTTGGTTTTGTGGCGTGCTGAAGACTCCTGGGAATCTGGATCATTTTGTTGACACGGTGCAATCCATGCCGTCACTTGAAATCTTCCAAGGATGGAGTGTTGAGACCGTTGCATAGCAGGCAGGGGTGCATCAATGATGGGCATGCTGAAAGGACACCAAACAGTGAAACGCGACTTGAAAGGAGGACGTAACAGTGCCTCCATGACCTCCTGACCAATTACTGTAGTCCTTGGGATGAAATCAGCTGCAAGCTTCGAAAGTCTTCATGGATAATCTCAAACCCAAATATATTGTCATTGTTGTTGGTGACGTATGACAATAAAGTCACCATCAACATTTCTCCATCAGATCCCATATTATCCACCAAATGTTTGTTGTTGACAAATACTAAGATACAGAACATGACAACATTCTAATGCATTCTATACATATCTAAAACCGGAAATGATGCACTACTATCTCTATCAGTATGTATCGATCTCCGGATATTTTATGACATCCCATGACATCCCCATGATTTCGAATCGATTTCGAACATCTCTGCCATGGCCACGGCCACTCCAGGCAGGACGCCTTTCAAAACACGCGGACCATCGAAATCAACGGCGCCCGGGTGCCGCTGCTGGGCAGCTCCGAGGCCAAGGCCGGCGTGGATTTCTGGCCCAGCGCCATGCGGGCACTGAGGCCGGGCAGAAAAGGCAGAACATTGCTTGGAGATAGTGGGAGATGAAGAGAATCATGGGAATTTGGATTCTTTTGGGATTTGCGACTTGAATTTGTGGGAGATGATGTGGAGAGTGTTGAAGCCGAGAATCAGGCACTGTGCTAAAGAACTTGATGGGGTCCAAGAAGTAGTAAGGCCTCACGCATGCCGTATGCATATGCAACACTAGTGGACATTTGCAACCCTGATGAATGACGAAACTGGCTTAATTATCACATCAAATGACATATTCGTCATTATGTAGTCAATTAGTGTTCCCACTCTTAGTCATTCAATTTTCCATTTCTTTCACATCACCGGCTGCAACTGGCTGCAACGGGCTAGGTTCATCGTCCAAAAGACCGAAGCGCGGATTGTTTTGTCGTCGGACTGGCGGAAGCAGGAGGTGTTGGTCGAAGGGATCGGCAGTGCTTTTGAGGAGCACGGCATCCCAAAGCTGTACAGCTCCACCCCCGATTTGGACCAAGCAACGCCGGGAGTTATCAAGGCGTTGCACAGCTCCTTTCGGGAAAAGCGATGTAAGGAGATCCGGAAGTGGCTGAAACAAAATCCGAAGATCACACATTTCTGTGCTATTGATGATGTGGATTTGAGCATGCCAGACAAGGCAGCCCTGAAGTCTGGCCTGCGGGATACAGATATCTTCTTGGATCCGGACAAGGAGTTTGTGAAAACGAGCCCAACCACAAAATATGTTGTCGTATCTTCCGTTTTTGTTGTTTTTTGTGATATTTTTTTAAAATCCTTTTTGGTCATTTTACGTGGCTTGAAGATCGACTATTTACCAATATAGTACCAATGCTTTGAGAGACTTGGGAGTTCAAACATGAGTTTCAAAACTTGTTTCCATGACGTTTTTCCCGGCAGCTCGCCAGCAGAGCTCCAAGGAATCCCATTGTTGGGCTGACGATGGAAATTTCCAAGTTGGTGATCTGTTACCTGAACGGCACAGAACCCTCCGAAGAGATTCTGACCGCAGTCTTTGGTGAACCGACCGGAACCATCACCAAATTGACGTGACACGATGCGACCCTTCCTGACTCAAAGTTCCAGTCAGGATCGTATGTGGACAGTGGGATTAATGGACTTGCAGTATCTGGTCAAGAAGGTAACAGGGAAAGTTTGCTCGCATGTTATTTATTTCATGTTTCTGAAATACTGCTGTCTACATGAAGGTGGCGACATCATATTGCCATCAGGGATAGGAAGAGAAGGGATTCAGAGGAGTTCTGGTATGCTTCAGCAAAAGATAGACCTTCAGCTGGTTCACAACTCAAGCTTGGACCAAAGCTTGGCAACTGGCAGAACTGACATCTTGGTTTTCAAGCTCGAGTATTTGCACAGACCCCTCGCTTTCTCGCTTTCCCGGGCTCTGGATGGCTCCTTCAGGCAGCTGACATTTGCAATTCAGTTCCCAGTTCTTTCCTTATACCTGTGTAGACATGTTCAGTTTAACAACTAAACCAACAGGTTGTCTTCAACAACACACATTACAATCTACAACCATCTACAACCATCTACAACCATCTACAACCATCTACAACCATCTACAACCATCTACAACCATCTACAACCATCTACAACCATCTACAACCAATAATTTTTTAAATCGATCTTTTCATAAACAACATAAGTTTATCACATTTTTGAAACCTTGTTTTTTTTGGAAGCACAAGATGTCGTGCCATGGCTCCAGCACTGGGCGTCAGCGGCAGCCTGGGCGGTTTGGCAGGTAGCCTTTGCCCAAGGCCTGCGCGGCCGGTGCCAAGGCACTGACCTCGCTAGGTCTCGCTATGGCGGGTTGATGTTTGAAGACAACATTCATATACGCAAAAAAAAGGTTTTCGATATTTTTTGATGGGTTTTTAAATATTGAATCATTTTGATATAAATACAATATATTGAAACTTATCATTAGACATAAATTATCAAGCATCAAACCATTGTATGGGTCAACATTGAATATCAACAATAAAATCGTTAATTATTTGACGGACACAAAGAAATACAAACAACTAGTCATGTGAGACTCCTCCATGGAGTCCCTTCGGCTGTCAGGCCTTGGGTGGCCAGGTGGGTGACCAGACATGCAGAGGGGCTGCAAGGGCTGCAGCCGTTGCTGCGGCTCCCGGACAAGTCCAGCCCCTTTGCCAACTTTGACACTTTTGGATGGCGATGGAGACGCTTGGCATCACTTGGCAATCGGTGAATGGTTTTGCAGCTTCTTGACGGAACATGTGTGCATATCCCAGAGCCGTTCTAGGCAAGAAGGATTTCTCCATAGTTGAGCTGAAGACAGCTTTCACACGAACCAAACTTTGGGATTTTAAATGTATATTGCAGTTGATGGTTCAGACACTTGGGACACCAGAGCCCAGACCTAGTGGGATTCACAGGGAGTCAGAGACTTGAGTATTGATTTTTGATTCGAATGCTGTGAGGCCCCGATCTAAGCCTTGACGAGAACCTTCTGCGTTTGGCAACTCGTGTCCGGTTTAGTGCGTCTGAAAGCATCGTGGCGAGCCACTTTTTGGGGGAAATTGAAAGGAAAGTGAGAAAGTAAATTGGACATAATTGGACTGTAGCTCTATGGTCTCATTTCCAGAGTTTTTGCCCTTCTGTTTTCCCTATGGCAGCCAAGGCTCTACTGGCGCGTTTCAACACCATCAAGGTGGCGAATTACACCGCAGGGCGCTGCAGTTCCATGATGTGTCGACCTCCGCGGCAGATCAACAGTTCCCACGTGGAGATCGAGGTCATAGGCTTTGGCATCAATGCGTGGCTCGGTTTTGGGATTTACGCGACAGGAAAGCAAAATTCAATGGGAGAAATGGGGAAAATGGAGATGGTTTTCTGATGAAATGGGGATTAAATCTGATCTAACGATCAATCACTGGGGATGGCTTGCGAAAGTATCAACTGTAAACTCAGGAGGCTGTTCCAAGAAATGGGGACACAACCACGAATCAAGTGGCAAGCAGATGCCAGAAACCTCCAATTGTGAATGGTTGAATAACGACCCATTTCTCATAAGTCTTTGGGGAGTGTTTGTACTCTGGGTATTGGGTGAATAGATGTAAACAGAACACATTTGGATTGTTTTGAAAACAACACATGCAAGAACAAGACTGAAAGTACCACATAAGTTAAGTGTACATATATATATATAATATAGTATAATATAATATAATATAATATGATATAATATAATATTATATGATATGATATGATATAATATAATATGATATAATAGAATACAATACAATACAATACAATTACATACATACATGCATGCATGCATGCATGCATGCATACATACATACATACAGACAGACAGACAGACAGACAGACAGACATACATTGAAAAAACGCAATACACACAATTTGGGTTCTGGGAATCTTGCTGCTGCTTGCTTCCAAGGCCACCTCGGTTTTCATGGCAACAAGATCCATCCGCCGGGATCAGACCTTGGAATCGGAAGGAGCCACCGAATAATGAAATCCATGCGGAGATGTCGATCATCGGCCGTTGCGTGGCGCAGTCGGACAGTTTTTGATTTCAACCTTCCGGGACTTTCCCGTCTTCATATTTGCACAGGGCTTGCCACAAGTTGATTGTGAAGTTTAAGCACTGCATAGTGGTGGACTTTTTCGGAGACATGAGAGTTTGATGCTTGGCAACCAGAGGTTGTGCACGAGAAGGCATCCCAGTGAGAGGCTCCTGGTTTTATGTGGCGTCTGGAGCTCAGTGATCCTTTGGCCATCACAGACACAGCAAAGTTGGTCCCTGAAATGTACTTGAAACCAATGGGTCCCCCCTTCAAAACGTGACCTGGAAAAAATCCAACCATTCCAATCTGTTGGGTTTCCAATCGATTTCCAAATGCCCCAACGTTTAGGCTACCGCCCTGCTGGGAGTGCTGCAAAGCATTGGTGGCTGCTGGAGTGGCCCGGGTTTTGTTCAAAGGCCTGTTTGGATGGGCTAGGACCTAGGAGAAATTGTCGAGAGAATTCAGGACAAACTCCCCGCTTCTTTTCCTGGGAGTGAAGGCATTTTTGATCAGATTCTCGGCATTGGATGGATTCTATGCCAGCTGATATTAGGGTAAAGTCAAGCGTCAGAATGAGAAGGGGAGTGGGAAAAAAACATGTCACGGGAAAGATTTGTGAGGAGAAAGAGTGTGAAAGGAAACAGCAGCCAAGAGAATCAGACAAGAGAAGCGGATGACCAGAGAAAGATATGTCAATGCAGAAAGAGGTGTCAAGAGCTAGACATGACAAGGAACATGGATGAAAAGAGGTAGAGGTGTCACAGAAAGAAATTTGAAGGGAAAGAGAGATCAAGAGACAGAGAAGACAGGGACGATACATGACAAGATTAAGATAAGCTAAGAGAAGTTAACGCAAGAGATACCAAGAAAAAGGAGATGTTAATAGATGGCAAGAAAAACAGACATCAACAGAAAGATCTCAAGAGCATGAGCCGTCATAAGGAGAAAATGACAGGAAAAGAGTGGTCAAGAGGAAGCTTTCTCAACGCACAAGCCTTCTTGCACACGTTCTTTAGGCACAGCCTTTCTTTTGCCATATGTCAAACCTCAGCTTGATCGCAAAAGGTAGTTTCCCAGGGGGCTACCTTTGAGATTTACTTTACGAAGCAAGCCTCTTGGGTCCACCCCATTCTCCGATTGGATGCAAGAGAATATGTCAGTACATATGTCAGAAATTTGGCAGAACATCTCTCAGAACATTTGTCGGCAATTATGCGAGAACGTAAGGATTTTGAATTTCAGAAATACGTCACAGTAATTCACGGTACGTGTGTGACGATATGTCAGAAGCCATTTCGCAAGATGTGTCAAGAAAAATATATACACACGCCACAGTACATGTCAGAACCTGTGCAAATATGTCACAAAAATACAGTCAGATTACTTGTCAGACTAGTGTCAACAAAGATGTCATGATATATGTGGAAAAAATGTTTCAATCTAATATATGTATATACATCTATGTGTGTATAAATAACTATCATTTTGTATGTCAAAATATACATGTCATGGTGGGGATCACACGAAGTCAGCACTTGCCGCATTTTCTCCTTGTGGCCAAGTGTTTCCCGACGTGAGGCAAGGGTCGTCGCGCCTCAGCAACAATGGTGTTGGACACCAAGGAAAAAGTTTTTGCGGAGGCAATGCGACGGCAACCGTGTCCTTCTTAAGGGAAGTAATGAAAGAATGTTGTTTTCTGTTATCATCATGGCACGGGTTCACACTGTTAAAGATTTGCTTTCAGCTCGCCCAGTGGCATGTTTTGTGCTTGTGTTGTTATGAAGAAACTTTGCACATTCATAGCCTTTGAAGCAGGCACATGGCGTGGCATGGGATTATGCCGAGTTCAGCCTTGAACGCGAAGAATATTTGGACGAAATGTGGGAGAAGTACAAAGAGGACCCAGCACAGCCTTGATTACAAAATTTGGACACGTTTTAGAGTTTACAACATCTGAAACATAAAGTCAATACTGCAACCCCTTCCTCGCATTGTTGCTGCGAGTAGACGGGTGTGCACCCTCGATTCTATGCGCATCTGTTTTTTCAGATAAGTCATTGATGCACTGGGATAAACAGTGTTTTGTGTCCTCACAGGTTTCAAGCTGTTTCTTTTTTAGAAAGAAGTGATACTCCTTGTACTCGCAGTCAGCCGTCATATCTCAAGGACACTGGTCTGGATCGTGCTGCAGTGAAAGCCAAAGAGTCGTTCGGGCCAGTCTAGTACGAAGCCAAGGCCTGGTCGGTGTTCCATAGCCAAAGAGTGGACATTTTTGGATGTCATTGGATTTTATTGCTTATTGCTGGATGTATTTGGGTGTAATTAGACATGACTGGATGTTATTGGATGTTATCATTGGATGTTATTGGATATCATCATTGGATGTTACTGCATCTTATTGGATGTTTGTGTAGTGCGCTACCAGAACCCCCGACATTTGTACGTGTTGGCCTGTGGGTTTCAGTTCTAAGATCTATTTATGCATTCATTCGTGTCAGGTGCAGATCAATTTGTGTCACCGTGGAGATGGATGTGAGCTGGAGAGCGTCTGGCAGAAAAAGAACTTGCTGGTCCGTTGTGACAGCTGCAGTTCGCAACATTGTCGACTGCCTTCAGCAAGCGACAGGGCCTTTGGGACAAGATCAAACTTCCTGTCTACGCTGGTTTGTGGTATTTCTTCAATGTACGCGGCTAAGTCTGCAGTCTGCAGCCTGCACGAATGGACTTGTTCTTTTTGCCTGCTGTTCTGTCCCCCTTCTAAGGTTCAGTACAATATCCAAAACAAGAAGCTGGAAACCTACTTGTCTCTGACAGCACTTTTGTTGCACGACACCTCTTGGAGCATACTAGAAGTTGAACCATCTATTCTGGAATCTGTGTTTGCTTGCCAAATTACCATCAAAAAGCAAGGACCGCCTGTGTGCCTAACCAATTCTTGGGACACGTTCGAATGCTGTAGGCTCTTGACAGTGTTCCACGCGAATTGGGCGGTGTCTTGGTTCCAGCCGACAGCTCAGTGCGCCAGATGAGAGCTGCGCAAGGACATCAAAGCGTGTTTTTCTTCGGTGATCCGGTCAGACCAATTGAACATGGATTCAACACATCATTTGAACATATGTGCTAAAATCAATCAGTACAAGTAGAACTGATTGGAATATTTGAAGACTTTGCTGAGAGAAACGCATCTGATACCCCTGAAGGCTTGCTGCTGGAATTCCCATCGCTTTGTTCATGTGGACCTCCGGCCTGGTAAAGGTGGCACATTTTGGGATGCTGTGGGATGAAGGATGAAGGAAACAAGATGGGGTTGTGGCTTGGAAGATTTTTGAGCGGTGCTTCTTCGATTCATTGCATTTCCTTACATTCTCAGATACGTTTTGTCTTTCGTCACAAAAATCCACTCCGGTGTGTTGAACTGCGAAGGCTCCAAAGATGACCAAAGACGATTACCTCAAACTGGCGCCTGTGGGCGCGGCTTTTGCTGCGGGTCAGGCTTGGTGCAGTACATCCAATCAGGACGAGCCGGTGGATGATGTTGCTGTTGAAAACTGCTTTGATTTGGTCGTTCTGGTTTCATAGGATCTGGTCGTTGCTAACACTAGAAACATGAGGGAAAATTAAAACCGACGCTAATTTGGATATAACCATTGTACAACCAGTATATAATTTAGCCATTTTATAGTCATTGTAAAACCATCAATTATATCACTATTGTACAACTATTGCATATCCATTCCATCCCATTGTATCCGTATAAACATTGTGGAACATTGTATAGCCATGATATCTTATTATAAAACCGCTATTTTACAATTCGATGACCATTCTCATGATGCAACCATAACATGTGTATACATATATATATATGTATATATATATATCACATATTTATATACATACTTGAATAATCAGTGTATCCCCATTTATTCATGTTCCATTTCACCCACCACCAGTGACACAGCCATCCACAGCACCGTTTGAGGTGGCCACAGTAGCGTCCTTGGGCGCCGTCGCGGTGTCCTTTACGCACGTGGTGAAGGCCGCCGCCCCGTGATTTTCGGGGGGATACTCTCGGAAACTGTATAGGAGATAATATTGGGAAAGCATAGAAAAACATGGGGAATTATATTGGACAAAAAAATACCTTTTTGTGTACATTTCAATGGGGACAAAATCCTAAAATAATGACTAATGGGTGGATGGAACGGGTTTTTCACCTCACTTTTCAGAGGAATCCATAAATGTCCATCGGTAGTCAGTCATAAATGAAAGGCCCAAACAGAAGCGCAAATTCAGAAATCTAACAGAAACCCACATCATGGCTACACATCCCTTGGACTTAACAGATGTTCGTTGCAGGCCTTAGAACCTGCGGTGAACGCCATCGCCTCCGCCTTGATCCTGGGACAGGCAACCGCTTCGCCGGCTTCCATGGCTCAGCACGTTTTGGCGCTGCCGTTGCCAGGTCTTTCATCCCATGGTCTACGCATCGTTGCTGCCGGTCTTCGCCGGGGTAGCCTTGGCATCCTCCAAGGAACTCTCATTTACCATGTGAGGATCTCAGCGTTTCGAGATGGTGCAGCAGATTTGCTGGGATCGACGACAAGACCATGAATGGAATGTCATGGTGCTGCTGAACAACCTGAGTGCCCCAAACTGTCTCAAATAGTCATATTTAGTCATCAACAGTTTTTTGAAGAGATCAAATCACAATTTTTGATGGTTAAGTAAAGTCAAATCACGATTTGTGATAGTCCAAATGATAATTTTCGATCACTGGAACTGCCAGGTTTGGTTTCCTCACGGCCATGGCCTCCAACTTCTTTTTCGTGACGCGCAATGTTCTCGCCACGAAGTTTGGTGACGTTGGGGACATGGGTGAGGACAGGCGAGATGACTTTCCTGGCAGTTGGAGCTATGATGGCTATGTTGTGTGGAGAAAATGACTTCCCTAAATGCCAACTTGAAGGGTATCGAAGAAACAGTTTGTGTTTCTATTTCGTACATGTTTATATTGGATTTTATGGTGGATCGGTAGAACGACTCTGGTCAAGTCCAACAGTTGTCATAGCCAGGACAAGACGCAACGCAAGACCAACCAGCTGGCTGTGCTCACTGGTGTGGCGACGCTGGTGCGGTAGGGTTATGTCATGGTATTTTACCCTGGTTCAGCGCCGATATGTTTATAGTTATGAGAATAAACATGTTTGCTGTGAAATTGCTGGGATGTTCACGTCTTCATTTTGGTGGATTCGCGGTTCTGGACTTATAGCGACACGACCCCGCCGCTGTTCATGAAACCTCTGCTGTCCCCTCTGGGTTTACAGCCACAGGTGCTGTTGCCAGTAGTTGTGCTGCTACCGGGTGGACTCACTTCAGTTCCAACAGCTTGGAAGGTGCAACCTGAAACACCGCCATGCCATCCGAACAGCTTCCAATTTTAGTGGCTTCTGGCTGGTCGAAAGCTCACCCTTTCACAGAAAAGGTATATAATGGTATGTATGTATGTATATATATATATATATGTAAGAACTCATAACGTCTCACAACAATAAGTCATAGAAATCCCCGTTGAGAATCACAGTGTAGCCATGGGCTCAACCATCAAACAATAGCAGCTCACTGGCCAGCTCGCCGGGCTCGCCGAATGTGTACAGGCAGCTTTGGCCACTGGAGTTGCACCGAGCAAGCTCTGGTGAGCCCAGCGAATGTTGAAACCCAAGCTGTGCACAGGGATGGTTTTGCCCTATGATGCGAGTGGTTTCTACATGTCTCTACTAGCAACCAGTATTGCTTGTTGGGTTCACTTTTACGGTCCAGTGGTGACATAGCTGAAAGGCATATGTGAAGCATCTTGGTTTTGTCCACGCACACTCTTTGCCCCCCAAAGCGACAAATCTTAAAGTTCCAAGTTCTGAATGCTCGAAGGTACATGCTGGTGGCCTCCGGCTTCTACTTCTTCATGTGCCCAGGGGTCACGTGCAGCTGTCTTGAAAGTCTGCATTTTTTTTTTGCAAAGCTTTGTCAATCATGTCAAGCATGATGTCAAGCATGATGTCAAGCATGATGTCAAGCATGTTTCACACCTGATGGAAACCGCTGCTGTTCAAGTTCATCTAACTTTGAAGCAATGCCTGCGAAAAGTCCCTCCAATGCCAATGTGGTGACGACCCGGGAAGTGAGGACGCGGTCATGCCAGGTTCAAGACGCGCTACGAGTGGAGATTCTCATTTCTCCTCCGGAGCGGTATCCGGCGAATGTGCGAATTTGTTCACAGCCGGTCAGCAAGGGCAAAACGGGCGAGGGCTTTCGTGCAAGGCTGATCGTTGTGCCGAACATTCCTGAGCTCGTGGCGGTTCTGCACATCGCTGCCCCAGATGACGTTAAGAATTCGTGGATTTGTACCAATTTGATGGTCACACTGTCCGTGTGCAAGGCCAAGGATCTCGATTTCAAAATCAGCAGATCCCGGGTGGAAAAGGTTTGCAAAGATCGACCTGTCACAGGCTGGGACGATATGTTGTGCAAGTAGTGCGCAATTCCCCTGTGTCCTTTGCATGGGACGGTACACTCGAATGTGATAAACCCAATATTGTGATCATAATAGTAGTAAACCATATCCTTTTTGCCAGAAATAGGTGCTTTACAAGCATCGTAGCTTTTAGAAGTTTACCACGTTTTCTTTTTTGCCAATTGGAAGCCTCCTCAGGACTCTTCAGAGGATTATTGAAATGTTCCGACATGATTGACCGGGATCAAGGCTGGTTGAACGACAAAGGTGAACTTCAAGTCCAAGCCGAGATCCGTGGCCTTCCAAGCTTCACTCCAACGGTGCCTGCTAACACTTGGATTCGGCATGTTCAAGAAAATGGGTTTGTTCAGTTTGGCAAAGAATAACTCTCAAACATACAGAAACCCTGAATTGGATAGATATTAAATGGACTGGGTTGGATGAATTACATCAATTAAATGTTATGAAATTATGAAATGTTGTGAATTTCGATGTGAAGACTTTGGCACTGTTTCACAGGTGGATTTTTCCCAAGAGCTCAAAGTGGTGACCTTCCGCTTGGCTGGCGATCGGTGTCTCTACTTTGATCGTCGCGTTCTGATGGGTCAGTCTGAGTACTTCCGGGAGATGTTGGCCACTTCGGTGTGGCAAGAATCACAGACAGGTGGGCTGATGGTTCAACAATTTTTCACTCGGCTCAATCATGGGATCCATTTCGGATCCATGTACTCTGTGGTTTCCAGATTTTGCCAGATAAACAACTTGATCAATCCTCTTGGGATGGGAAGGGTTGATGCTTTCATATCAGTTTTCCCATGTTTTTTTTTCCATGTGGTTTGGAAACCGCAGATCCAGGCGAGATTGACCTTAGCAAAGATCCGCAGTGCACGGTGGAATCAGCTGCTGGGCCTTTGCACCATCGAAATGTGAGTTTATGGATGTGAAATGATGTGAATTTATAGTATCTGTATAAATTGTATAAAGTATATAAATACTATTATTCATGAATCCGAAAGACTTTTTCCAACTTCCGCTTCCAAAAACATGGTGGTTTGCTGAGATTTGAGGTCTCAGCTCTGTTGGAGTACATGACCACCAACAGCTTTGAAGCTAATGGAAACACCGACCTGGCTTTCGTAGTTCGCATTCTGGCAGATCGATATCAGTTGCGTCAGCTGGTGGAAGAAGTGGATTCCCAGTTGGAATCCCAGTTGAATCGAGAGAATGTCCTGAGTTTCTTCGGGCGTTTGATCGGTACCAACAGTCTGTTGGAAGCCAAGTGTCTCAAGATGTTGGAGCTGGATGGGCAACGTATCTTGGAACAACAGGAGGCAACCTTGGATCAGATCACCGAGGAGCGATCTGATCGACAGCAGTGAAGCTGAAGAGTTTCCACCATCGTCACCATCGTCCGGCGAGGTGGATGTATGTTATATAAATGTAGACGAAATTGTTATTATCAAGACCGGTACACAAAGAAAAAAATGGTTAAACATGTGTAATTATATATTAACATAGTAGATTAACATATTATGTACATGCTCATACACAGTACATAAAACTACATAAATCCTGTTGCTTTACCCCACAGTTGCTCGGCATTTCGTGAAACGAGGAGAATCCATTGTTGGCCAAGAAGTTGATCCAGGTGCTCCTTCACCGCGGCAAGAAACGCGCCCGGGACGCGGACTGCGCCTCCAAGGACGGGGTGAGCCGCTAGGCGTAGGCGTGGTAGGTGCGGTAGTGCGGCCATGGAAACTCAGATCCAAGGTGAGCAATCTTTGGGAAGCATCTCTTGATGATTCTTGTTGTATAATATGTATATATATATATCATATCATATCATATCATATCATATCATATATATATATACATATACATATATACATATCATATCATATATATATATATATCATATCATATCATATCATATCATATCATATATATATACATATATATACATATCATATCATATCATATCATATATATATATCATATCATATCATATATATATATATATCATATCATATATATATAGTATATATAGAATATTGTGATTATTGTGAATCACAAGATCATGGAACATCTCTGCCAGCTGCTTGTGAATGGCTTTTGGAATAGTGCTGTTTCCAATTCTCCTTGGACTGGTAGAAACAAAGAACCTTCGTAGCTGCCTCCAGCTACAGATCCTGCGGCTGGGGTGCAGTGCGGTCAATGAATCCGCATGCTTGCACAACATGTGCAAGGCTAATGTAGCACAGCATTTGTGAAAAAAACTACAGCACCTGTGTCATTGTTTTTTCTAGTCGGAGGTATGAGGTTTGGATCACATCCAGGTGTTGCAGACCTTTGGATGAGATTTCAAGTTTTCGCCAAGTGGAGGATTTGCATGATCTGCTGTGGTCTGCAGGTACCAGCTGTCCTCGTTTTGGGTGCTCTCTTGTGTTCCACCGATCACCCATAGTGCACCTCAGCTTTGTCCAGCACCCGAAATATCGGGTCTTGATTTCAATAATTAAGAAATTCTGAGATTCTTGCTCTTCGGCTTTCTCTTGTGGGACTTAGAAGGTTGAAAGATAGCTCAAAGAAAAATCTTTGAGCCGATATGATTCAGCTGCTGTTTATCAGCCAATCCTGCAGTTTGAAGAGAAACTCCCAACTCCAAACTCCATCAGAGTTGTCACCAAGGTGCTCAACACGCTGAAGCGGGTCGTGATCATTGTGGCACCTTTTCTGCACTCGGAACATTTTCTTCACTGAGTTCAGATGAGTTCAGTTCTTTTTACTCGCAGTGAACTCAAAACCGAAAAAAGATATCACTGGCGGCCCAATTGCTGGTCTTCATAGCCTAACCTCAGGCTTTTGTTCTATACTCCCAGATAGTTCAGTTCGCCAAGGAATTTCTTGAGGAATTGAAAGTGTTAATTTTGGAATGAGGTGTCTATCATTGTCTTCCGAACTCCAGTCACTCCTCAGAGTGCAGCAGGCCGGTATTCTCCGCTATATCACTTGACAGGTGTAAAATACTAATTCTCTAGTTTTCCCATGTTCAGTAAAATACTAACCGTTACTAACCCCTGAATTCCTGGCTCCACTCTCTCTGTCATTTTGCAGGTCTTGTCACACCAGGTCAAGTTTGTTCCTGCCAAGGAGTATGAACGCATTGGACTGTTTGGACTTCTATCATTTCCACCTTCGTTTCTCGTTTTTTTGGTTATATATTCAGACTGCTGCAGCCTATCTGTCTGCAGTCTTGCTGATGCTCAATGTCTAGACTTCTGTTTTTTTCCGGACATATTTAACCCCTTGTGAACGAAGATTTGTAACATGGCTGGCTGTGGAACTGCCAGGTACCGCTATTGCCATCGGCGGAGTTTTGCTGTATTCCCTCACCAAGGCAGCTTAACTCGAAGCTTTGGCACCTCCGATATCTCCATGGGGAACGGTTCCCAACTGCCCTAGTAATGCTTCACTAGTTGAGATCCTTTTTGACTTCAAAGTCTCCATGTCATTTGAACCACATCCATTTGTCAGTTGAAAAAGGTCGATGGAAGGTTGAAATATGTTAACATATTCATTTGATGCAGGCGCACTATGCGAAGAAGAAGTCGATCGCCCAGTTTCCAATAGCCGAGGGCTGTTCGACTCCTTTGAACGTGTGAACTGTGATCCTTGATGAGGTGAACTGACAAGACAATGGACTTCCTGATCCTGGATTCGCTGGTGCATTTTGCCATTCCAAGTACTAATCAACCTATGAAACTGATGTTTGGTAGTGGCGATTATCATAATCCATTAACTATTATCCAATAGTTATTATATCCATATTGCATTGTTGTAATAAACCATCGCTATCCAGTCACTAATTGCTTTTACTCGAAATCTCGCAATTAACATGACATCGAACCATAATTGGAGGAATAAAACCTATGCAGTTTCCTTAATCACATCCATGCAACCCGAAATGGGAAAAGATAACATCAAACCATATCAAACAATATCAACATGTTATATCCTATAGAATGTTGGAGAATGTTATAATATATATATATGTAATATCCTGGTTGTTGTGTTGGTTTCTGCTTGGATGCTTGGCTCTAATCCTGCTGAGCAGGATAGGCCGAGGCTGGGCAGGTGCAGATCGCAGGGCTGCACCAGCTGGTGCTGCGTTGGTGGAGGGCGCAGCAAAAACATCCGAAAGTAACTTGAGCATCAGTAGATTTTGATCCAAGTGAAATTTGAAGACCACAACAGGTGCTGCTTGTTGGATGCAAACGTTGTCCTCTTCAGGGCAGCGTGATATGTTTCCCGCAGCCGGGGGTCGTGTGCCTCTCCGTTTGCGTTAATCGCTTGCACGTGTCGCAGCGTGTCGCACGACACCTCCGCTAGACCCGTGCGAGTTCCAAGAAATATGATGTGTCAAACCTGGTGCCTTGTGTGCCTTGTGTGCCTTGTGTGCCTTGTGTGCCTTGTGATGGACACATTTGTTGATCTTTGGAAGTCCCAAGTCATCAGCCCGACGCGTTGATGATGTCGATGGTTGTTTGTCATTCCCATTTAGATCCATTTCAAAAGTCGGAAGATAGTTACTAAGTGACTGCTATTTAGGCAATTTTGGGATGCGTTGAAAGTAGCTGAAGCACCAAGAGCCTCGAAACTTCTTGCAGCTTGGGCTTCAGCCATGGCTTGACATGATGTACGACGTCCCACGTCCCCGGAGGCAAAGGCTTCAAAGTGCACAAAGTGCACAATCACGGGTCAATTTTTTCAGTTCAGCATCAGCAAATCGACCCGCTTCCTGATCTCGTTGAAGGCTCCTGCCTTGTGTTTTAGTGGCATATTTGCTTCTGGCTGTTGGAAGCTCAGAGAATTCATGACAAAATCCGATCGGATGCTGCACCATTTCCATTGCTAAGGGGTCCCTATGCTTCGCTGCATGGCCTTCCAGGCAGCTGGGATGTCAGATGACTGTGGTTGCTCATCACTGTTCAGCACGCACTGGTGGTAGTGGATCAGGCCAACCACAAGATTAGCGAGCCGGAACCTCAAAATTACAATTTTCTGAAAGTCCTTTAGTCCTTTAGAAAGTGCTTTTTGGCCATTTTCAGCAGGGATGCTTTTGTGGCTTTTCAGGAAATGCTGGGAGGACCTACCAGTTACTACCAACGTCGCTCCACTCAGCATTCACTCTACATTGAGATGGGAAATGGTGGAACTTGGAGCTTTTGAGTCAAAGCACCATCTTGACCATCTAACAAGAATTTTCTGAGGAAGAAACTTGAGCAAGAGCGCGCTTTGCTCACTCAGCCAGTTCATCGGGAAGGCCATTGAAATCGCAAGATTTCCAGCAAAATGGATGGCCGCCGGATAGCCATGCGGCCCATGCCAGTTGCTCCGAGTGTCTTCAACCCTTTGCTGGATGAGCTGAATGGGATCCCGCGACTGGAGAAGGTGGGAAGTTCGGGAAGTTTGGCTGAAGTTCAGGAAGTTACAGATCTTCAGGTCCAATCAGGTCCAACATGAGATTGATTCGTGCATCATAATTAGTGTACATATCACATATCTGTCTTTCTTGAAATGGCACTTTCTCTAGATGAGCTGACATGAGCTGACTAATGCTGAAACTGCAGCTGTCATTGACCTGTGACCAGCAAGGGTTTGCATCCTTGGCTCCAGACCTGAATCTGCCAGAGTCAAACATCTACACAAATACGAAGAACCCATCATCTGACACTCATGTCATCGCATGTCTTTTTATGCACGCAACAGGGGCCATGTGGCCATGGTCATTGCACAAGAGCTGACATCCACAGGGTCCTGACTGTCATAGCCAAACCAGGCAGGACAATTGGAGAGGTTACCCCTGCCATGCGACAGTCCAGTCCAGCTGGGCTGACTCATTTGCGACCGCCATATTTCTTTGGACCCCTCTTGCGACAGCTTGTCACAGATCACCCCGTCAATCCACTGTCCACCAGGCAGTGTGGCCTTGGACACATGCCGTGGGCCAGACTTGGCTTAGCTGGGATTGCTTCGATTGCTTCGATTGCTCCCATGGTACGTGTTCGAGGCCTCCCAAAGTGTTCGAGCGATGATGGAAACTTCAAATGTGTCTTTTGCCATCAGTCTTTTGCATCTCGGAATGGCTTGTTCAGACATTTGCGCCTGGAGCACCCAGCGGCCCACAATCGTACCTGTGATAGATGCAACATCTTCCCTGTGCACGGCACATGCTATGAGTGCAAAGAACCACAGGCCGTCCTGTGTAGCAAGTGCTATGAGCTGTCAGACAAGGAGGGCGATCCAGACTTCAGGTCCAAAACGTTCTCTAAGCTTGATCGTCCACAGCACGTGCCTGAGACTCAAACTCAAAGGAAAGGAGAGAAGACTTGCCGGACTTGGCCATTTGTTACAGATCTTCCTGCAACCACAGCACCGTTGCAGTTTAGCTCATTGCTACCAGAGTCGATTGCAGCTGCCTTTAACAAATTCGCATCTTCCGAACGACCTGCCTTCCGGATCCCAAGCAAGACCCTTCGCCTTGGATTCAAAGTTCAGGTTGAAGATTTGGAATTTGCTTGGAGGAATGGCCTACTTTGTGGCATACCAATTGGTATCAAATCAACTTTCGCTCATGAAGAGAAAGATCATTGGCTACAGATGGCGATGGAAGATCCAGATCGAGATGTTGCATTGTCGCCCTCGGAACCTAAGCTTACCCCAGAGCTACTGCTTGCGATTCTTCGATTCCAAACCTCTGAAAAGGAAATCAGCTGCCAAGATGTGAAGCGCATTGCGAAATCCACGTGGAATTGTAGCCACTCTGCAGAGGAATGGCAATCATGTGCAGAGAAAATCGATGGTGTCAGAATCGACCGGCAGAGGGGATCATCAGGTCACGAGAGTGCTTCCATTGCAATTCGACACAAGGAGCTGGTGCCGCCGCCTTTGGATTTCGAAGATTTCGCCTTTTCGTTTCTGCAACGGGTGGATGGCCAGGAGTTCTATTCCACTCCAAGCTTGGCGGAGTCCATGTTTCATTACGGTCATCATGGTGATCACGGTCTGCATGCCGTGGTACATGTGGTACCATTGGACATGTGCTATCGTTTGGCGGCGCTGGCCCGTCAGAGTGGATATGTTCAAAAATGTGACAGTGGCCGGAGCAACGGGGCCTTGATCGTAAAACTTGACCCAAAGAGTTCGGTTGAGCATCGTGAAGGTTTCAGAGATGGAGCTGATGTGGTGCTCGTTTGTGATCGCAAGCAGGCAAAATCCTGGAGGAATTGCTGCCAAAGTGCTGAGGATGAGATGAAGTTCGGTCAATTTCGTGTCCAAAAACTTCGGCTGAGCGAGGCGTGGGGCATTGAGACTTACAACGTGTTTCTGCTCAGTTTCTGGTTGAAATGTTTACCATTGTTTACCTATTTATATGCAGTAAATAATGAAATTGATGCCCACAAGCCCTACAAGCAATGCTTTGAGTCTGACGGCCGAGTGCCTATCTTGTTTCTCAGGTGTCTCCAACAAGAGGATCAGACCAGGCTGCTGAGTGCCAGCGGAAATACGGTGGATGTTTCGCGAGAGAGCTGTGCCAACATCACGAAAGGACACACTGCCGTGACTGCCAGCTGTCTAAGTCTAACATTTGTGATGCCGCATTTTCATGTCCCGATTCCTGGGATGCGTTTGCACGTGATGACAATTGAAGCTTCTTTCTTTTTGTGGATCCTCCCTACCACACAACCTACCAATTGTTTGCTGCTTAGTTGTCATATATCTGCGTCTAGTGTCTCTGGTTAAATTTGTCGTCGCCCATTCCAGGAGACATTGTAACGACGGTGGAAATTGTAGGTTCATTCATCGGCACATCGAACAGCGAGAAGGACTTGAGTTTCCTGATGTTTAATATGTTGGACAGAAACATATGTTTAAGATTGTTTAAGTCTTTAGAAAAAACAGAGCTGCCGGGATAGGCCTCTCCCTACTTTTCTCAACTAGCCTTCCATGTTGCTCCAACAAGACCAGTTTTCTGGCCCCAGGGCACGAGCAGCTTTGCGAAATGTTGAATGCGGAGAACTGCAAAGTTGGATCTGAGATGCTTCGCAAAGTCTTCTGGGAATCGTTGCAGAAAGGTGAGCTGCGAATCTCTTTGGATGCGCTCGTGGAGAGGTTTGGATATTCACCAGTTTGGATGTTCTGAATGAGAAATGACACTGTTGACAAAGTTTTTAAGAGTTTAGTTTCTGCAGCTCCTTTGGGCTTTCCTGAGTTCAGCGCGAGGTGGTCTGCAAAGAGTGGCCTCGGTGAAGACGTTCTCGTGCAAAGACTTCAGGAAGAAGTAGACGCAGGGAACGTGACGATGTTGGTCACTGCAGCTTCCGCCAAGTTAGCATCTGAGTGGCATGAACGAGCGCCTCGTGATTTGAAGGCTGCGCGTTTAGTGCCAGAAGTTCGCGTCTTCCTTTCTCCTGCACTGACGAAGCCACCGCTGCAGCTGCTGGACTGTCTGGACGAGTACTTTCAGACAGAGCTGCTGGGTTGCAAATATATAGGAGTAGCATGTGAAAGAGACGGCGTGTCCTGTGGACTTCACTGTTCTCTGTTTCCAAATGGGCAAGTCTCTTGCTTTGTAGGTGAAAGAGAGGATATACACACGAATGTGCATGCAGGAAGATTGTGAGCACACTCATGATGACGGGGGGTATCTTTGTTGGCTTCTCGTCTTCTGTACAATGATGTTTTGGCTTGCCTAATGGATGATTTGTCTCCTATGATTCGTATGACTCACGTAGGAAATGCTCAATCCGGGCTGAGGCTCTTGGTGATGAAAGTGGCGTACTTGAACTTCGTTTGCAAGTCATGCTTTGCATTGCACATCCGAAGCAGCACTTGGGTAGAGCTTGCAAAACGATCCGGCTTCAACTATCGTACGGAAGGGCAGCAAAAAGGACGTTGGATTCTGAAGAAATCACATGAAAAAAGGAAATGCAAATGGGAAGCAAACAGTGATACAACTGAGCGTCAAGCAGATTTGGCCCGTTTCATGGGGCGCTTGGAGGATTGGCCTTCAATTGGAGTGTTGTTGGAATCTGCGAGAATCTTTGGGGCTGCGTCCTTGCAACCTTCGGCAAATAAACGATCACGTTTGGCAGCTCTGTATTGCATACTACAGGAGATCACAGAACAGACAGAGCTGGAGAGCCATGATGATCATGATGGTGACAGTGAGGATGAAGACTTGGATGACTTGGATAGTTTCCCTGATGATTCGGATGAAGGAGACACCTCGGATGCCGAATCGACTACATCCACCAGGTTCCCTGGCAAGGATTGGCATTTCTTCCCACCATCCATTTGCAAAGGCAGTGAAACCACCTGGCCAGCTCCTCGCACTGCGTTGCATATGGTCCATTTGCTGTCAAAAACATGTGAGAGTCAGAGGATCGCCAAAAGCGTGGTGTCAGGCAGACGAGTGCTTAACCGTACACAGCCGTATAAGCGCCTGGCGACGATGCTCAACAAGTTGAGATACGAAGAAAGCACCTTGGTTGACGGATCATGGATCACAGAGTCCGGCGCGGCCCTGCTGATCTCTGCGGGGTACGACAAGGACGTTGTGGATGAATGGATTGGAAGCAGCAGCATGTCTTCGGATTTGCTGATTGCCATGATCGTGGCCAAGTGGAGAAGGTTTAATTCAGAGAGGTCGGAAGCCAAGACATTGCTGTGATTGTCACCACACACAATGTCATCAAGGTCCCGTTTTCGGCTTTTTGTTCCTGATTTAGTCCTCCTTTGTCTCCTTTGTCCCCTTCAGGAACAGTGGAGTTGCTCCAGATGCGCAGGAGCGCCATGCACGAACACCTACTGTGTGTATACTTGTGTTTTATATGAATATGCATATATTTCGTGTGCAAAGGTTTGTGGAGCAGTATTGGTTTTGGACCTTGCACTTTTGCAGTGGCAAGCCTCGGCCATGACAGCTATGATCACCTTGAGTTGCCAAACTGTTTGTGGATCGGGGCCCGCTGGACCATCCCAGGAGATCTTGGGAGGATTGCTGCTGGCGAAAGCGATGAGTCATGGGCAAGGGAGGTCTCATCATCTTCGCAAGTGCCTAGTTCTAAAAATGGGGTCAGAAGTCATAAGGACTCATATGATCTTATGAGACTTTCAATTCATTGGCTTCAGATTTCAGACATTCAATGAGACTTATCAAAGCCCGAAGGTGCCAATATCATTTACAGTAACTTTGAGCGAAATATACTACATACTGATCAGTTGCCAGTTGAATGTTTCTGCTCACGGAAGGTGAGACCCGAGCCCGTGTTATGCCATGCCAAGCAGCTGGAATTTCCCCAAACTCTGAGTCGACCTAATCCAGTCGCAACCAAGGCCTATTGTGGGAATCCTCTGGAGGCATAAGCGCTTGCAAGGCAGCTTGCCCATGGTTTCTCGTGGAGGACGGAAGTGATGACAGCTTTGTGTCATCCGAAGTTTTGAAAAACAAATATGACTTCCTGCTGTGGTTGCACTGTTTTCTGGCAGGAAGTGTTGGCATGGGCATGGACACTGGTAGCTCGGATCACGACATCTTTCTGAAGTTCAAAGATGGGAAGGAAGACATGGTTCAGATATTGTACGAAGTTCTGGTGGACCTACAGAAACAGCCCACAACACATCTCCGTCTCAAGCGTGCGGACATCATATGCAAAGACTTTGCAGTGGAGATCCAAAATTATTATCGGTCAAGAGACTTTGACCTCGTGCCTTACACGGTGAAACCAGATGTGGGAGAGTGCCAATGGGATCCGGTTCGGAAAGTATGGCAGCCTATCTTGCACAAGGATGTGGCACCCAAACTGCAGGAACTGTCTCAAGAGCACCCAGATGGCTTCTCCATGACACGACTTCTGAAGATTTGGAATGAATCCTTGCCGCCCCTCCGTGAGTCTTCTGGGAAGAAAAAGGTTCCGCTGATCTCGGTGCACATTCCCTTGATGGTTCTTGGAGCTCTTGACCAACAGAAGCTGGACCATTGTAGCAATCCTCAGAGCTATGTTTTGGAATCCTTGAAATTCATCAAGGACAATTGGTCTCGTGGTGAAGTGGCTGAGAGGGAGAGGCTTCTTTCAGAGATTGGGGCCGAAGTCCACTTGCAGCGGATGACCAAGAAGTATAGAGAGGCACACATGGCAGTGGAATTTGCCCAGCTGCTAGAAAGGCACCTTGCGATCATTCAGAAATTGTGTCAGGAGGAAGGAAATGACAGGGCCACAGCTGACAGGGTCATTGAAAGAGTTCGAGAGCTGTTTGACAGTGATGCGCTGTTGGCACCAGAGCCAGCTCACAGATGCAAGGTGGCCAAGGCAAAGCTTTGACGTACTCAAAGCCAGGGTTATGTGGAAAGCCAACAGAAAAAGCAGCGATGCCAAGTTGCCAAGCCGTGTAGGCATCGTGGAAAATCATTTTGTGTACAGCAGAGACTTCAGTGTTTGCGCTGTGTATTGTGATCAGGTGAGATCAGAACATTTGGTCAGCGCTGTGGATTTGGTGTTGGAGCAGTTTCAATCCGACCTGGCAAGGCAGCTGACTGGGTCACATTTGCACGGTCTTTGATGCAGCTGTTGCTAGGAGCCAAGCTGTTGTCACTGTGTTCTGAGGATCCAATCCAGCCTTTACAAGAAGATGGCTTTGCAGCAGCAGAGGCTTTCGTATGAGGCAGGACACAGTTGGACACGCTCAGCTTATTGATCACATTTGAGCTGTGTGCCCATCTGCAAAACTATTGAAAGTTTCAGTCAATTGACTATCTACCAACGCACTAATGAATCTTTGGCTCCCATGACACAGCCGTTTGCAGCCGTTAGTAAAAACCCACTCCACCACCTTCGGCTGTTAGGAAGTCCTTGGGCCTGTGGAGATACTTCTCGATCGCAAAACGCCTCAGCAGCCACAACTGCCTTTGGATCAGTATGGATCAGCGCAATTTGATGGGAAACCCATGGGAAACATCAGTTGGACTGTCGAGGCGTCGAGAAGGTTTGGGGTGCCATCAATTTTCTGCGAAGAGCATGGCGAATCTCTCCAAAGGCGAAGCTGGACACGGGTTTGTTCCAAAATGGAGGTCTACCCCCAACACCGGATATTTCCATATGTTTCAACTCATTTTCGGGCCAAACCCTTGACAACATGAAGAATCTCAAACCGAGGCATTGTGCTGACAATTTCCCCCAATTTGGCCTGATTTGTTGTTGTTCCCTGGGCAGATCGATGAGATTTACCATCAACTTTCGTACCGGCTATCTACGGCTGCGTCCATCCTGGCCCAGTCTGATTTCTTACACGAGGCCAGCTCTGATGTTGTCGGTGTGTTTTTGATGTGGAGAAATCCATTGTGAGATTTTGCACCAAGTGTACAGCTGTTGTGCATAATTCTTCCACGTTTGGATTCAATCTGGACACCACTTTCGATTTGAAACTCTCAGGCTTTGCGGCAACTGAGTGAGCAAGATCTGAGTGCCCCATCAGCACTAGTGTCCCAGCACTGATCCTGGCGTCGCTGAATTTCGTTTTGAGGTCCAGTGCAGCGACGTGTGGTGATGCCTTGACCTCAGCAAAATTCGATTCTGGACCCAGCTGTGGAATCAGTTGCTGAAAGTTTGAGGTTCTAATTTTTCTAGATGTTACATGTATATTTTTAAATTATATGACATGTATTTACATGCTACAGTCTGATACAGTCTGGTTCTGTTGCAGGCGATTGGCTCGCGAAGGATTTACCATGGGTGCCTTTGCTTTGTTTGGGTGTACATATCCGCAAACCGTCCATGATCTAAACAAAACAAAACATACTCTTCATTTCCATCTTTTCAGAAGAGCTGTCACCCAAAGAGCGCAGGTGTGGGCATTGAGGATCCAGAGACGCTGAGATCCTTGGAAGGTCCGGAAGCATCACACACTTTTTTTTTTTAAAATTCAGTAGCTCTGGATCGTCAACATTCCTAGGAATTCATGAGAGCTATATAGACTATATAGAGTTATATGAAGCTTTGTACTGTTTATGGGTACAGAACAGATTGATGAATTTTAGATTGGCAGGTGTTTAGATTGATATCAATTCGTGGTTTTCCCTTATGCGAATCAGCTTCCACTGGCACATTTAAAAAACACCAGGCACTAAACGACTGGCGCAATTGGCGACGGTCTTTTCGCAGAACGTGGCGCAGGATGAGGAGCCTCAGAGATCATTGATCGTTTTTGCACCTGTCATCATGGCCATTGATAGCCATTGATGGCTGATGGCCCTTGATTTTTGGATTCCTGCTGTGACGACTCAGTGGACAGGAACAAGTTCTTCTGCGAGCATCTCGTGATGAGATCAAAGGATTGTCGCAGAAGGCGGTTGGAGATCAAATCAATTTGCATCCCAAGGAGTTTGTGAAACTTGACATTGGAGATCCAACTTCAGGCAAATTCACTTCCAGCTTATGGGTTTTCCTTTGCCAAGCTGACGATATGCCATGAGCCAGGTCTTGGATGTCCTCAACAGTAGTGATGGGGAGGTGCACAGCAGTGGGTGAAGGGACGAAGCTCTCAGATCGATTGGGACTTGTTGCCAGCTTCTGCAGCTCTGCCAGGAATTTCGCTTGACATCACAGCGTGAAGCTGATGCCTTAGTGTCAACTTAGTGTCAACTTAGTGTCATCAAAGGTTTTCGGAATGCGTTGTAAACGTATGGTTCAACCCATTGTCATGTCGTGACATGCAGCAGTCAATAGTTTGTTCTTGGCCTTGCCAATTCATCACGATAAACATTGGGAAAAACCACATTGAAGCAATGCGATATGCACAATTGTGCACGCAATCGGAAATTTGGCAAAGGGATCATCGAGAAGTAGGGAATTCCAACCAAAAATGGCACATGTATCGATTGACAATTTGGATTTCGAAGCCTGTCCAAACAACAGGAACCCGCCAAAATCCAGCATTTTTGTACATTTTTGTGATGTATTGTAAATGGAGGAAACAATTCTGGTTCTGTAAGGTATCCCACACTTTTGCGTGTCCGAAGGAGAAGAATTCGATTGATGAAATTTGGGCCGTAAGTTGCTAAACGTACAACCCTGAAGCAGATAGCTTGGGCTACCTACTTGTACCCCACAGAATGCGAACACACACACACACATTTTGCTCTGCATTTCACCTGTCTAGTCACGACCCACTCCTGACTTTGTCTTTTTGTCTAATAGCTACAGCTCCAGTTTAGGTACTTAGCCAGTCCTATGTTTCAGGTGACTGAATTTGATTAATAGATATACCGATATACCTTAGTTACTTTGCATCCACAGCGTCGAAATAGATGTACCACCTGGTGGTCAGATCTTTATCCATTGCCATACTTCAGATGTTGACAAGGCCTGTGAAGCTTATGGTCGAGATGCTGAGAATGCTGATTTACGACGGCAAGCCTTCCTGGCAGCTCGCAGGTGCGAAGAGTCCGAAGTGTTCGGTTCCGTGGGAAGTCCACTTTCTGTGGTCCACAAGTCAAGTCATGTCATAGCAATTTAGCGAAGTTCGTCACAATGGTCACAGTGGTTGCAATGCTGCAATGGTTGCTTTTGTCGTTGATCCTGAGGCTCGGCTCGGGTAATCTGCCCGTGATTGCTGAGATGCTGCGGATTCGACAGGCGATGCATCCCTTGGCGCAGCTGACAACATCCAGATGTTTTTCTTGTTGAGAGAACATGACTTAACATCTGCATACAATCTGCAGAGAAGTTGCATTTTTGAAATTTTGGGATTGGAGCAATGCAGCAGGATTGGGCCGCAGTGCTTGGTTTGGAGCCAAGCTTTCAGAGAAGCTTTCGCTACTTCCGTCAATCAGGAAAGCAGCAGTAGCCAGGTAGCCATGAATTAGCCATGTTTTAATTTTCTGTCCTTTCTGTCCGCAGAGGCTATAGGAATTTTGCTGATTTGGCGTTCGAAGCTCGTAGCGGTTCGAAAGCAGAGGTCCCAACAGCCATCAGCACCTGGGATCCACAGATCTATCTCGTGATTTTGGGTAGTGTCAGGAAAGCAATAGTAAAGTAAACTACCCATATTTTGATGGTTTATACAGTTTATACCACCCATTTCTGACAAAACTGGAGATGGTTTTCTATTGGTTTGCTCATAATGTTGGTGCAATTTCCGGCAGGTGGAGATGTTGCTGCAGGCCTTACGTGAAAGTAGCGAGGCGGCAGCTGTGGAAGAACTCAAGGAGACATTCGATTTTTCCGATTTCACCAGGGACATTTGAAAACAGATGTTCCATGATGTTCCTTAGCGTCCTGAGCAACCTGTGGAATTGCCAGAAAATCTTCATGTCTGGGTGGGTTCTACCTTACTCAACTTCCAGCCCTTGATCCTTACTTCAGAGATCATGAAATATCAAGATGCTGCATATTTGGCCAGATTGAAATTCTGAATCGGTATGTATCACCCAGCCATTCCCATCTCAAGTTGTCGCTTGCGGAGTGAACGCCTCTGATCTATGCTGCAGTTGCAGACTGTCCAGACTGGAATCATTGAAGAAGCACAATGGAGTGTGTATCATTGATTGTAATTGCTGTTGTCAAGGCGTTGTGTTTTATTCATTCCGACTTTGATATATCCGCATTATATTAAGATTATTCAGAATATTCTCCATGTATATCTATACACATGATAGATTACATATTACATTTTATACCATACATTCGATATACACACGCACATTATAGACATAATATGAACGTGTTTGTTCTCCACTTCACTTTGGGTCTCCGAGGGCGATGGAGGTGTGTTTCCTAACATCGGGCGAGAAGCTCACGGTCCTTGAAGATGATTTGCAAGGCCAAACAGCCAAGGCCGTGAAGAAAGCTTTGGCAGCTGAGGTTAGCATTTCCAGGTTCAAGCAAAGATGTTTTGTTGAAGATGGTTCGCGGGAGATCAAGGATGATGAAGTTCTAGATCCAGCTCCACTAAAGATCCAGCTGGTAGTCTTGGAATTCTGGCCACCTGATGATGAAGAAACGGAGAAAATGATCTCGGCATCTAGAGACAACGATCTAGCTGCTCTTGAAGAATTGCTGCAACACCCACGAAATCCCAACGTGGCGAACAGAGATGGCAAGACGCCCATGTTTCGTGCGGCAGAGCAGGGACATGTTCAAATTATGGAATTGTTACTGGAGGCAGGAGCAAAGACAGATGAGCCTGAGTTTGCCCGAGGGCGAACACCATTGTTTGCTGCAGCTCGCAATGATCACCTAAACGCTGTCCGCTTCTTAGCGGAAAATGGTGCAGCCAAAGATCTAAAAGATATCAATGGTTCAACGCCCTTGTGGGTTGCAGCTCGAAATGGCCACCTCGACGTCGTACAGTTTCTGGCAGAAGCTGGTGCAGCCAAAGATCAAACTGCAAACAATGGTGCAACACCCTTGTGGATTGCAGCTAAAAATGGCCACCTGGACATTGTGCGGTTTCTAGTCGAACATGGTGCAGCCAAAGATCAAGCGTCAAACTTTGGCTCAACGCCTTTGTTGCTTGCAGCTCAGAATGGCCACCTTGACATTGTGCGGTTTCTAGTCGAAGTTGGTTCAAACATGAATCAAGGAGATGTCCGGGGTGAAACACCCTTGTTGCGTGCAGCTGAACATGGCCACCTCGACATTGTGCGATTCCTAGTCGAAGTTGGTTCAGCCCAAGATCAAGGTCCAAACTTTGGTGCAACGCCTTTGTCGCTTGCAGCTCAGAATGGCCCACCTCGACATTGTGCAGTTTCTAGTCGAAAATGGTGCTGCCAAAGATCGACCGTCACACTTTGGTGCAACACCTTTATTGCTTGCAGCTCAAAATGGCCACCTCGACATTGTGCGGTTTCTAGTCGAACATGGGGCAGCCAAAGATCAAACAGATAAATGGTGCAGCCAAAGATCAAGCGTCAAGGATCGGTGCAACGCCTTTGTTGCTTGCAGCTCAAAATGGCCACCTCGACATTGTGCGGTTTCTAGTTGAAAATGGTGCAGCCAAAGATCGAAAAGATATCAATGGTGCAACGGCCTTGTTGTGGACAGCTCAAAATGGCCATCTCGACATTGTGCGGTTTCTAGTCGAAAATGGTGCAGCCAAAGATCAAACAGATATCAGTGTTGCAACACCCTTGTTGCGAGCAGCTCAAAATGGCCACCTCGACATTGTGCGGTTTCTAGTCGAACATGGGGCAGCCAAAGATCAAACAGATATCACAAATGGTGCAGCCAAAGATCAAGCGTCAAGGATCGGTGCAACGCCTTTGTTGCTTGCAGCTCAAAATGGCCACCTCGACATTGTGCGGTTTCTAGTTGAGAATGGTGCAGCCAAAGATCGAAAAGATATCAACGGTGCAACGGCCTTGTTGTGGGCAGTTCAAAATGGCCACATCGAAATCGAGCGGTTTCTAGTCGAAAACGGTGCGGCCAGAGATCAAGCAGATCGCAATGGTGCAACGCCCTTGTTGGTTGCATCTCAAGATGGTCACCTCGACATTGTGCGGTTTCTAGTTGTAGTTGGTGCACTTGCAACTAGAACCGGGAGGGGAATATAGTGCCCAGCTGAATTTCCTATTCTGCAGGGTACTGAAGATTGGTCGCCTATATTATGCAAGTCCAAGGAGGAATCTCGGCAGTTGTGACATCGAATGAACCGATTGGGCGTGGCAATTTGGTCCGCCTGCAGCAGCAGAAAAGTTGACGCGCTGTTGTGTTGTCAGCTGGGTAAACCTCAGAGAATTGACTCATTGGAGGAAAGCATTATGTAAAAATGATGCTCCAACAAGGGTGATGCACTAAACCCAACGATAAGCAATCCCCTTCACCAACCGTTCGCAAATTATTGTACATCCCCCAAATTGGGTAATATGGCTTCCGTTGCACTGTGCGAGGATTTGAAGACCTTTGCTGACGGAGACCTTCGAGTTTGGGACCGTTGGGACCGTTGCTACTGTTGGGACTGTTGGATCACAGCTTTCCGTTCTTTGGGTCGACTGGGTCGCAGAATCGCCGCAGGACATCGATCACGTTAGATCCAAGATGAAGCAGTCGGAATTCGAGGATCTCCAGACTGGTCGAGTTGTTGCTTCCACTCACAAGATTCACAAGATGCACTGTGTGTACTCTCCAAAATATACCGTCAGTGAAGGAAACCCAGGTAAGCACTGCTGCTAGACTGTGATACTGTACCGTTTGATGTCTCTTTGTAGATGGAAGATTTTTGTGGGCACAGTTTTACCGGAGGAGGCGCAGCTGGAGCCATACCTTCCGCTGACTGCTGTGTCGGCTCTTTAGTTTTTGCCAGATTCTGGCAACAAAGCTGGCATCACTATTTTCTCAGACTGGTAAAGCTTCACTTGTATCCCAATCCATAGATCTCAACTTGAAACCATCCAGTATTGTCTTCAAGAATGGCCATTTCATTCCATCTGTACAATATCAAAACACCCAAGAAACATTTAAAAACGATGAAAGATGGACTGAAAGATGTGTGTTCTTCGAGGATCCGTGGTCTCTTCAATCTGATCGAGCGCCTCTTTGGTGCTGGGATCTCTGATCTACGACAGAGTTTTTTGGTCGGTGATGGCACAGAAATCAACCAGTAATGTCAACGACAGATCAATAAACCCTGGTGGATAATATTGGATAATTACTTTTTTTGAATAACAGGGTCATCATGGGGTCATCATGGGGTTCCCAAACAGGTGTGATCAATGGTTATATGTAATGGCTATGTATTTTGAATTGTCGCCTCAGGTCCGATTGGAGAAGGCGACTTCACGCAGGGAAGTGCCTTTGTGGCACAGGAGAGGCTGAGTTTAATAAACAATCAACTAATCAGAAAATAAACCAAAATGAAACGATTCTTTTTCAATCTTTCTGCATATTTGCTGCATCCCTTTACTATTTCCAAGCAGTGTCAATCGCAGAAATCCAGGCTCCCCTCCCATCTAAGTTACTACCACTCTCCAGGAGCATTCGCTTTTATCGCCTGGTGGATGTTGACTCGTACCTGGGACCGCAGTCAGCCGCAGTCAGCCGCAGCCGCAGCTATCACCTGTTCGAGCTTCGATCGTCTGTGGGAGGCAGCATCCCATCGCCGGTTTGTATTTGGACCTGTGGTGATCTAAGTTGAGCAGTCTGCTGTGAGAACGTGTCCGAACCATGTGTAGCTTGCAATCAATGTGGGTCAAAGTGGTTCTGACGAAACTGGATCATGTTTGGGACTTTGGAGATCTTTGGAGGTCTGCATAGATTCGACATGGTTCAACCCGTTAGAAGCTTCGAGGTTCCAGCATGGCAAGAAGCTTCGCTCGGGGGGCTTTTGGTCGGTCTGGAGCACCCAGAATTCCAAATGCTAAGCCGCTAAGCTTCGCCGGTTGATAAAACCACCAGGTGGCAGTGGCTGTGGACCATCTTCTGGAGATTGGTCTTTCTTGATGATTTATTGATTTTTCTTATTTGGTGATTTTTGTACCAAGTTAAGCACTTGAAACAGACAACCCTGGTCGAGTGCACTGTTTCCCGCGTTCTGCTTCTGCATATCTGACACATCTGTGGCCATTCTGGACCAAAGTCAGCCGCTTGCAAAACCAGGCAGGCCTCCCGTGCGCTTGTCCCTTGGCTATTTTGATCATTTTTGATCTATGCTATTCTAGTCACCTTGTCCAGGGGCGTTGGAGGTCGGTGGGTATTCCACGAATCTTTTCTGGGTTTGAGAGGTGGGTATCCGGAGCGTTTTTCAAAACATTTAGAGCCCATGTTTCTGTTGCACTTTGTCCATTCAGCTGAGTGTTATGCTGGCCTTCCGCAGTTTTGCTGTGGCTTTAAGGTTCATCTCTGCGACTTCATATGGCAGCGCATTGTCGCTGATTTCAGTGCCTGTGGCGATATTTCAAGTCTCAAAGCAGCGACTGAAGAATGAAGTGAACGATCGTCATTGTTACATTGTTCCAAGCAAGTGTGAGCTGAAAATTCTAGATGGCATTTTCAGGTTTTGATATGGTTTTGACATGTCTTGATTTGAGCGTATTTTGATTGCCATGTGAATGACAGCCGAGGTCGTGAACAGGACTTCCCAAGATTCACGATGCTCCTGCACCGTGTTGTGCTCTTGTGGCCCTTGATGATGTCAAGTGCCACAGAAAATTCCGAGAGTCTGAGTCCATTGGCAAAAAACATCATTGCGACGCTCAGCTCTTCTGGAAATGCTGTCCAGCCCTCAGTGACGTTGATGCACCCTGTGCCTTCCCATGTCAATCTTTTGGTATAGTTGTTTGAGAAGTGCATGTTCTCCATGTTTGTATGCTTGCAGTGTGTCACACACTTCCTATACCTTGCATCATTTCTTGACGTTTGACGAACAAACATGCATGCAACAGTTGCATTTTGCAGTTGGAGTTGTTGTATTTCAGGAACCTGGCCACCTGAACTCATTGTCAAACCATCCCTACAAAGGGCGTCAAAAGGTTGCAACATGTTCTAAGATGTTCTAAGTCTTGCACAGTTTGTCCATGTTTGTCTTGATATCAGGTGATGAGGCGAGATTTTGGTCACGAACGACCTCGAGAAGACTTGGATTCTTGGCACGTCGACTTTGCGTGCCAGGAGCAAACCTCAACAAAACCTGAAATGGTTTCAGTTTCATGGCATGTATCAAGATAGAAATAGAATGAAATAGATAGAAGAGGTTCCAGAGGTTCCATGTTTTTTCGATATCCTTTGGAAAGGATTGATCTCTAGTTTTGATCTTTGCTCCACTTAAGGACCTGAGACACAGGATTCAAGAGCATCTTGGCGACATTTTCGATGACCCCGTGTTGTTGCTAGGTGGATGCTTTCTGAAAATTCTTTTTTTGGGGATATATGATATATCATGTATATGTATATATATATATATACACATAAATATATCCCAGATGTTCATCCAGATTTCCCCCAAAACCATCCGATTTCAATAGATTTCATCCAGATTTGCGCTGGAAAAATCTTACCCAACTCTCCATTGCTGTCCCCGAGGCTCACCAGCTTTGGCCATGCGGTAGATGCCTCCAAGTCTGTCAGGCAGCCAGAAACAGATCTGGAGGACAGCAATGGGTGATCAGCCCAAGTGGATAATGCGGTTCTTGGATGGTTATCGAATGGTTATCCAGAACAGCACTGGATGCCACTGAGATTCGACTGCGACTGAAAACATTTGATCACTGTGTAACTAGGGAACTCCTGTTACAGCTGGGAAGTGTTCATTCTGGTGCGCTTCCAGGATTATGTCGACGTAGAGGAAGAGGAAAGTACTTCCGAGCCAGGGTTCGGGGCCTCAGGTGGTAGCCAACTGGGATTGCACCCCCAATTCCACACAGATTATCACTATACACGAGTTTTCGGTTGCAATTCCGTTTCATTTTTGATGCAAGGCCACTCAGTGCGACAAGTTCTGATTGCACTACTGATGCAACAATCCACATCATAACTTAGATTTTTTTTTTTGGCAGACATGCTAGATTAGATGGTGGCAACAGCAACAGTCACTGGATGACTAGATGGGAAAATATACTATCAGCAGCAGTTCTGATCAAACATATCCAGATTAGAACTTGATGTTTTAGCATTTGAACACCATAAACAGTACCATAAAGCAACCATACTTGTGACACTTATGGTGCTGTTGGTTTTCCAAACATCAACAAATCAGATCAATTTATGATATGTTTCTACAGATACTGATGGTTTTCTCAACATTCAGAATTTTCATCTATAAATTCCTTTCTGAATATCATTCCCCTCTTGTAAACTGTTACAGAGATGTGGTGTTGATCCATCATTCGTAGATCATTTTCCTAAGGAAACCATGGACTTTCATGGATTTTCCGCATCTCAGAATCCATAAATCGACCGAATCTACCAGAAGCAGCTGATTTCGGCAGGTTGGACACCAGTGTCGAGCCACTGGAGGAGGAGGAGACGACCACAGAGATACTGGAGACGACAGTCGAGGCCCAGAATATCCGGGAATGGCAACGTGGAGGATACATCAATGATGTATATATTAAATTGTCTTAGTATGTTGATGTAGATCATGTATGGACATGTTTTTATATAGGTATAAAATGATGTACACATGATATAAACATAATATAAAAGGATGTAAGTACTTGCAAATGACATACATGATACCTCCGGGTCAAAATTCTCAAGTCCGAAGAATGGATCGTTTGATATGGTTTAATCCTCAAATAGAGTAAAGTGGTGGGTTTGCTGGTACCATCTCGTACCCCATTTTGACCTATAGCCATTATCATTTCGAATGAAGATATCAATAATATGAGTATTTGTAGGATTGTATTACAGATGAGTATTAAATGGATATGGATGGCAACCAACAAGCACTGGTGTGTACCGAACCAGAGCCACCCAACCAGAGCTGGATATAGACGGAGTAAACAACAAAACTGGGATGATTTTTTTAATGGTAAATCGTTTTTGGGTGTGTCCCAAAACGAGGGATACTCCAATCATTTGGTCTCTCTTGCCATGACATGGACCACAGTTTGTGGCCCGCATCTTCAATTTCATGTGGTGGGTAGCTGGTGGCGGTTCTATCGCGATCTATCGCGTATGCCTTGAATCTGGTTGAATGGGTTGTTAGACTGGCACTGGGGCCTTAGCATGCAAGGATCTAAGTCAAAAGTAGGGCGGAACGCTGCTCTTGGACCGATTTGCTGCTGGCAGGAGACGACAGGCTCAACTACCAGGACTGGATGAGAGTACCATCCATGATGTATCTTTTTGGGAAATGCCATATGATTTTGCTACACGTTTGAGCATTTTGAGAGTATTTTAAGATATTTTAAGATATTTTAAGATATTTTAAGCGTGCAGCTTTCTTTGCGACACCCGTCTCAAAGACGGTCTTGTGTGCTTTAGCTGAGATTTCTGAGTCAAATGGAGGAGTAGCAACACAAGTGCAACAACTCCGACGACAACTGCGCCGAGTACCACAAGTGACAAGTTTGAGCCAAGCGAAACATCAGCCACCGTTACAACGACCAAGCCAAACACCACCACAGTTACCACTCCAACAAGCACCGCCACCACGGTGACAACGACCACAACGACAGCTACAATGACCACCACGACGACAACGAAGACTTCCACGACAAAATCCACCACCAAAGCAGCACCGGTGCTGAGCACCACAGCTCATCATGAGGCGAGTTTGGTCACAAAACCATTGGTGGCTATTCATGATTATTCACTTAAATCTAGTTATATTTACGTATATATATATGATAATACATATTTCATATACATAATATTCATATACATAATATTCATATACATAATATATATATATATATATATCAAATATTTCAATACTGTAGATAGATATGCAGATATGGGTCGAACATGGGGTAGCAATGCGACCACAAACTGCTGGTGCAGTTTGTCGCTCTTTGCGAGCAGCCACCAGGTGCAGTTCACCACCCATGCACCGACTACGACGCACAGTCCAGCTCACCTTGAGGCTGGTTCGGAAGGGCTCTGAATAAGGTGATGAACTCAATCATGGGATGATAATGGGATGATAGTGGGATAAGAATGGATGATTGTTATGGGATACTAGTAGCTATAATGATCATAAACCATGCACAAGAGAGGTTATTATTGGGTATACCCCCTCGCAGTGGGATGATAGAAAAAGACCCCAAATGGTTGGTTCATGGGATGGTTCATTGTTGGGTTTATCACATTATCAGGTTTGACAGAAATTTGAAGCTGTTTGTATTCAAAACAAATATCACAATTCTTTTCCCACCAGCACACGGAGTGTCGAAAAAATGCCGCTAGCAGAACAGATTCGTGATCTCATAATATGTATATTAGTTATGTACACATGAAGTAAGACATCCCATTCCACAAGAAGTTTGCCTGGGAGATTTGCAGTGACACAATTAAGATCAATCAACCATGTTTTCTTTTCAAGATTTACCCCAAAACTTACCCCATCCGATCAGATTTGGCTTCCCAACAGCCGTGTCGACCCGTGTCGACCCGTGTCGACCTAGGCTGTGGGGGTTGGGATCGCTGCCGCTGCTGCAGCCCGTGCCGAAGGCCTCTCTCCAGAGCAGCAGGCGACGCGCGCCGGTGAGGCGGGGATCCGAAATCGGAGCCACGGCGGCGGCAGCCACGGCCTGGTTGGTTCGTTGTGGTTGAATAGGTTGATATTTGTTGTAGATGGTTGTAGGTCGTATATAGATATTATTGATATATTATTGATGTATATTGTAATTATTGTAATTTCAATATACGAGTTATGGTGATATTTTGCTACACCAGCTGGATAGCTATCGATCTGGGTTTTCCATGTTTTTCCCCACGGCGTTCCCAACCCCCGGAACTTTGGATCTCAGTTCGAGGCAGCAGCAGCAGCTGCGCTGGCTGCAGGTTTGAGTCCAATGGAGGCGGTGAAAGCTGCAGGCCATGCGGCCAGCGCGGCCATGAAGGCTTTGGGCATGACGCCCGTGGAACAGGCCGGGACGAGGGGTGCGAACGAAGAGCCATGGTATCACCATGTTATTAAGTATAGGGCTTGACCCATACGGATATATGACATCGGTACTTATTTCCATATTGCCTTTTTATTCTTATTCGTGTGTTGGTTTTTGTAGCAATGATATGGGATGATCCTTTGGTGTGGTTTGAGTTTTGAAAGAAAGCGGCCTGCGAACGACTCATAGCTCTCGCAGGAGCAGACGGATATGCCCCAACGAATAGACACATTGTATCACACTGTTCTCTACTAGTCAAGAATAAATACCATGCGAGGAGTGCAAGGACGGTATAGTGATGAAAACCAGTTGTCGTTCAACAAATCAACAATCTTTGCAGCTCAAATGATGAACAAACGACAGCCAGCAATTGATATTAATATACATATGTTATACATATACGTATGTATATTATATACATGTATTCATATATACATATACACAATTATACACATAGGTATATGTATACGTATATGTACACATTCCAATTGCACATCCATTGGTGGATGATGACTCTGGTCATTTAGCCGTCTGGCAGGTTCGAGCAGCCGTCCTGGCGGCAGAGGTGGCAGCCCAAAAGGCACAGAACGGGCAAAGTGTTCCGGAAGCGGCGAGAAGACCTGGCGGGCAAACTTCCACTTCCGCGGCCATCAGAACAATGGAATCATATGGAATAATGAAATCTAGCAACAACAAAATGGAATAACAAATAATGGGAAGACAACTACTAGTTGGGATAATAGCTATGTCTGAGGGATGAGATAATGGTTGAGTAATGGGAGAATTGGCCAAACAAAGTAGCCAATAACATGATCTAACAATGGGACAAGTAGCATTTTTCGGGATCAACACGTCACCATTTTGTGCAGATAAGATAGGATAGAATGGAACATACACTATCCAAACGATATGAGTTTGTTCAAAAACTGAGGACACCCAAAATTGCAATTTAAATAGGGAGAATGATCTTTTTTCAGCATAATTTTGATGGGGTACCAGATTTTCAGACGCTCACCCACCAAAAGAATCTCTGTTGGTTGATTATTGATCCAAGTAGGAGGTTGTTTTGTCCAACACTATGCCCACCCCCAATCGAGAAAAACGATTGGGGGAGATCCGGTCAAGAATCAATTGGCAATTCATCTCAAGTGATGGTTAATCACTATGTTAGTTCCTATGAATTGTCTCCCAACAATGGTAATATTTACATGTATTTGCAGAAAATTATAGTCATTAATAGTGAAAAGTTGATGAATTTTTCCGTTGATCCCCAGAAAGTCAAGCACCGCGGCCCTGCCAGAGCTGCAAGGTGAAGCTTTCCCCGGAACAGGAAGTTACCGCTGCGGCGGCAGCCGCCCTGTGGGCCGCGAAATCTGCTGGGCTCAGCCATCAGGACTCGATGCATGGAATATTCTGGATCGATATATGATCTTGACATTACGTGTATATATATATATATACACATATATATATATATATCATCAATATCATTATATTAATCTTGTTGATACATGTATCTGTATACAAATATATACACACATTTCTATTCATGACATTCACATCCAGTAGCAATCCAACATTCGATGAGAAGCACAGCGCAGGAGCAGGTGGTCGTGTCCGGCAAAGTGGTGGCATCCGTTCGCCACGATCTGCGCGATGCCTTGGCCGCGAAGATCCAGGACCGGGGAGGGGACTGCGGGGCCCCAGGCCCGGGGGATTGGGGGAACTCAGTAATAGATTGGTAATAGATTGGTAACACATATAGATATAGATCTATTTATATGTAATAGTAATACAGTGAAATTAGGAGATTGATGGCCTAAAATCTTTTTCAATCTTGTTTTCGATCAAATAAAATATTGCAATTATATTGGATGTTGATGATCCCTGGAATAGATCCAGTATTGAACCAAGATTTCTACGGGGGTGCTTGTTCTGAAGGAGAAGGGGTTCCTGACGGCCAACATCTCTACGTGGGGGGCTACATAATTTTGAGCCGCACCAAGAAACTTTCTGAATCTAATGTTAATTGGATGACAGAAGAGTATCAACGCGATATTTTGCAAAAGCTGTTGATCCACCATGGGCCTCTCCTTGGAGCATCAGAGCATTTTGGATGATCCAAGTTGGATGTGCCTGAACACAGGAGATCCATGCTTCTACTCACCCTGCTACACAGACCCTTGGATCAAAAAAAGTGCGCCAGTCGATTCTGAAGTGGGCCAAGTTCAGGCTTTGAAGGGGTAACAGGTAACAAAGAAAGAGTTCATGGAGTTGTTCTTGATAGGGTCGGTTCACCCCATTCTTGTTGAGGTTGCGGCACCCCAGTTTTTTGTGGCCAATGGTTTGGCCCACCATTTTCTTCTAGAGCTGGATTATTCTTGGATGCCCAAATCGTGTGTGGCGGAATTAGTTTTCCAGTCGCAAAGGCCATCTTCACAAATGAAAACAAATACTTGCTGTTGACTCCCCCTTTGGCCTGGGGAGCAGATTGTATAGGACTAGATTCTTGCAGCCCGCTTCAATTACCATAAACACAAAACTTGACCTGGAACATCAATGAACCAATTTCTGGAACAGAATTCAGTTCTCCAAGATTCACCAATTTCAATAAACAGAATGACCAAACTCGGAGAACGGGCCATGGACTCCGTGGACCGAGGAACTTGGACCAAGTGGTGGAAGCAGCTGCTGCAGCTGCTGCGTCTGCTGCTGCCTCGGCGGCTGCCGCAGCGGATGCTTCGGCCCAGGTGGCGCACACTGTGGCATGGCACTGCATGGCCATGGCAGAAATGGGCCCAGAATGGGTCGATTTGTCGGTTTGGTGCCTTTCGAATCTTTCGACAATTGGGAACAAGTTGTTCATGATACGGATGATACGGCTTGCTGTAACTGGTTAACAGCTTGTTCCAACACTTCTGGGGTTTATACGAACAGATTTCTTGTGAACGTTGGAGCAAACAAATCGGTGATTTTTTGCTTCGGATGAACCACAACAAAGAACGCCTCACTGGTTTTGGTGCCAAGTTTTTCTTCTCAACCCCCATTCTGCAGCGTCCATGACACTCTGTCATACTCTGTCTAAAGATCCGTTAATTGAGATTTTCCAAACATTGCAGACTCCCCAAAAGTCATCATTTCACGGTGGGGAAAAGAATTGCTGGGATATCTTTAATTCCTCTCCCAACTTTGGACCTGGGGATCTGAGCACGATCACCTCAGGTAGAGGCCAACAATACACCGACAGAAAACGCTCCGCCCGGACAGCTGTGGTCACGTAGTCGCAGCAACACATTCACAAGGCCACAAGGTCACAAGGCAACAACATCTTATAATCACCAACTGTTGCAAGAGGTTTAGCAAACGACGAAAAACTAAGAACAACTTCTGAAACATAAAGATGTTTGGTGAAATAGTTTTCGGAACATATATGATGGTGTTATGATGGTGTTGCTAGGCTGTTGGAGTGAGCAGTACTGAGAGTGTCGCATTCAAGAGTTTGGAAGCATCTACAGGAGCTGGGGAGGATGTCAAGGCCATGCTGAAAAAGTTGTCTGAGCAAGTGCTGGAGCTGCCTGGCAGCAACTTCCGACTTCCGTACTTCCACCTGGAAGAAAATGTCTCGAGTTATGATGAATCCTGGTGTCCACGGTGTGAGTCAGGACTATTCCCAGTTGATGATCTGGACCGGCTCATGCTCAGGACTTCTTCTCGGCTGGAAAAGATCGAGAAGCATGAAAGACCCTTGCCCAACAACCAGTGGGGCAATGCTGCTGGTGAATGTGCCAACACTTGGAATAGCATTGCCTAAAACACTCGTGTATGCCAAGGAGAATTGTCTGATGAGCTGGCAGACAAGGCGGATAAAGCAGAGGCTACAGAGAGCAACGAGACTGAGGCTCCTTGAACCCTCTGCGACCTGAATTGCTGTTCAACTTGCCCCAGAGCAGTCCTGAGCAGTCCTGAGCAGTCCTGAGCAGTCCTGGCCAACTTCCTTCCAAATCTCTTCGTTTCACTTTTCGGCGTCTTGGAGCATCTTGGCGCAGGACCTTCCTCCAAAGGTAGAGACGAAGAGCGAAGGTGCTGCAGCGAGTTCTGTCAAGGTCCCTGGGTACATGAGTCTTGGGCTACAGATTTGAACGGATTGAACGGATTGAGTGGATGTTGATTACATGCTTTCCTCGGACTTCTTTGGAAAAGATAGATGCCTTTGACATCCGTTGACAAAGCCACAAGGAATGCCAACGAAGCGACTACGTACTGGACGCAAGAGTCTGAAGCCAGCCGTGCGCTAGAGAGCCTCGGTCACGACGGCTGAAGCCTGGGTTGTGGGAGACATGTACGTCCAATGTACGTGGATCTATGTGGTATTTTTGGATTTGACAGCGAAAATAACTTGGTGCACGCCCGCACACATACACACACGAAAGAGTGAATCATAATTGTTGAATCGATTCTGCAACAAGCTGGTTGTGTCCGAGTGCTGGACTGTAACATGTTTAAGACTATTTCGGCTTGAGTTGTGGCTGCTCTGCAGCTCATTTCCATGCAACAGGAGTCTGTGAACAAATCATCCGCCTGCAGCCTAGGAAACCTGTTCACCCTCACAACCTACAGGACATTTTCCGCGGTTGCCTTTCCCTCATTTCATTAGACTCACGATTCAGCCGCTTTCTCTCAACAGGACGCTGTGATGACAGCAGAAGACGTGGCTGCTCTCAGTCCAGAACAGGCTGGTGACAGAAAACAGATGGCTAGGGTGAAACTGAATTAATCATTGGTCATAATGGAATATAATGCATCGTATGAAGTAGTACATAGTATGATATAGTATGTCTGTAGTACAACCTTGGTGAGCTTGTCAAATGGCAGTGGATGAACCTATTCACCTGTTCACCCATTGACCATTGACCCATCTTGCCACGTGTGTCTTATCGTGGGCACCTGGATGCTCCTTTTTTTCGACAGGTGGCTGCGATTCTGACCCGAGACAGGGAACTCTTGGCGGAGGTCACAGCGAAGCGTGGCTTACATGGAGTGACCTGCAAAAGTGGGATACCTGTGGAATATCTGGTGCAATTCCAAGGTCAGTCTTGATGACAAAAACACCAAACGCCATTGCCCGCTTGGTTTGATTGTTTCCAGCTAAAAATCTTAAGATGATAAAATGATGATATTTTGAACGAATATCATATATACATATCTATGATATACACAGCTACATCCACCAACCATCACCCCAGCTGTAAAGACGCACCTGAGGAAACTGTCCAGCGCCAATCTGACGGATTTGGTCTTCGAAACCGATGCCTCGAAGCTCCCCCGAGATGCTCCGTCAGAGAAGGCCGTTGTGCGCAAGCTTAGGATGATATCAGTGGATTCACTAGGCATTGTTATGCATCATTACTTTATCATTTCTTTGGGTTAGTCATTATTAGTCCAATTTACATATGCATATTTCACATGGATATGGCATGATGATGCATGATGCATGATGTGGGTCAAACCAATGACGTACTTTGTACCATCAATGACTCCCCAGATTCAGTGAAGATCCTGGGCATCCATCAGCGACGCCGCGATGTCAGGCTTTGGATGCGATCATGGAGAATCCCACGATCGCCAGAAAGGCTTTGAACCTCACCCTCTCTGTCCTGGGTCGAGGTGCTGCTGTGGCTGTGCCGATGGTGCTGTGAAGCTGGAAATGATGCACCCTGTGGACATCTGGAAATCGCAGGTGTGAGGAAACTGTCCTCTGGAAAAGCCTTGTCGGACGAGCTGTTTGGTTCCGACACAAGCCATTTGATGCTCAGCTAGATGTCCTGGGTTCAATGCCGTTCGGGTGAGTCTGAAAATGGTCATCGAGTACCCGAAACATTGCATTTTCATAGGGAAAGTGATGATGTTTACTGCATATACATTGGAATATACATTTATCACCATCGTCAGGCAAAGCTACATGCCATTGAGATTGTACCGAGGATTGCCGAGGAGGTAAAGGCAGTATCTGCAAGCAAGTCTTCACAGTCTTCCGACGAGGCCCTCTGATCTCTGCAAATCTCTTGTTGGATTTTGCTTTAATTGATGTTATTTGTTGCCATTGCAGATCCCATATATCAATATTATTGTTAGTATTTGTCAAATGGAATCTGTTGATATCTGTTGAAATAGATTAATCCCATCCCCCCAACAGTGGAGAATAAGGTGCAAACTCCATGGGTTCAAACTCCATGGAGTTTTGGGTTCCAAAATTTGAGACAGCCTCCATATTATGTGCCATCGCCACAAATTGGAACACATACCAAGATTGAGAGTGGTCATCAATCCATTCAGAGGGTTTAAGTTTAATATGAGGCCAAGGCGGCAGGCGGCGTCATCAAGGGAGTCGTTGCTCCTAAAGCAGATCAGGATGCCAAGTCTGAGGTCGGGGCACCCGGAAGCGAGGGAACCTGGGGGGATGCAAGCCCGTGGGGGGTTCCTCTCAAGTACGGGAGGTATCCCAAACTATAGGGGGAGACACCCCGTTAAGAACGACAATTGATGATTTTAGGATCCGCCATTTTAGGACACCACGATTCGTGGCGTAAAATCAGTCAAGATAAACGTCCAGATCTGTTTGTTCGGAAATACTGTCGCAGCAACATTGTGTCGGGATGGGGCAAGATGCGCCTATCCTATGACAAAAATAGGATTGGGACTATTGAGTTCTGTTCACGGCCTAATTTCGCGGCTCAATTTTGACACAGAGCTTTCACTGTGGGCGCAAGCCACCCAACAGTAAACCAGAGCTAATCCGTACAAAATTCCCTTTGAATGCGAGTTTCACCGTTTCACCATCTAAAAGGGCATAGTGAGGGTACACTGGGTACACTGATAGCCACAAGAAAAAGAATCCATGCTCCCCTCAGCAACGTTCCACCGAGGACGTGGACAAAGCAACCACGTCAGAGCCTCCCAGGACGAAGGCTCGACTTGGAGATGAGCTGCCAAATCATTTCAAATCCACCGAGTTTTGGTCGTTTCGAAACAACTTTGTGTAAATCCCCATGGTTGATCATGGTCGATGGGTTAACCGCCATTGTTGATGATGAAATCATATGAAATTCCCATTGTTGATATTTGTTGATGGTCATTTCTTTGTGCTAAACATGAAAGACGGTGGGACGCGGTGGGACACGAGTCACGTTCGAAACGACGCCAGGTGTTGGGTGTGGAACTGCCCAGCATCAGTTTGCCCAGCTTCAGCATGCCGAGCATTCCCAATCCAATGGCCTGGTTCCGATGAAGGCAACCTGCCAATTCAGCGATTTTCAGCTACCGGGAATCAAACGTTGGGAATGGAAAATCCTCTATAAATGGAGGTCTGAATGGGAAGATCATCTATAACTCTAGTGGATTTTCGAGCAAGCCATTTTGACTACCAGGGGGTAATCGCTTTCACTGCAGGTGGAGGCGAAGTGACCGAAGTCGAGCGAAGTTGACCCTGGCAATGCCTCGTAAAAAAGCCCGGTGGGTGCCAACTCTGGTGCATAGCGATATATAGCGATATGCAAAGTTCATGAAAGTCATCCACTGGAATATGGGTGAAGGAGACCCCTTGCAACATCCTCCATCATCCCAAGAAACAGAAGCTCCCTATCAATCGTTATCAATCTATGGGTCCAATCCATACAAAATCTCCAACAAATAAACAGAAAATCCACATGGAATTGTGATAGATTATCCAAAAACTCGGAAACATCTGAGGTTCTGGCTGGGGTCCCTTGGTGTCCCTTGGTGTCCCGTTGGGACCTTGGAGCCGCTGAGGACTCCTTCGTGAGTTTCTCCAAGCGCTTGGGAAACAACGAGGCTGTTCGGAGGCCGATTGCTCACATTGTGGGAAGCTGAGATTGGTTGAGCTGATGGCCAGATATGAGGTCCAAACGTCAAAAAGATCCAGTGGAGTCGCTTTCGTGTGAAGGTGACCCCTTTGCCATGATTTGTTGGAATAAACAGCAAACATCTGGATCCTTTGGCTCTTCAGGTGGGAGACTTGCCACCTCCAGCTGATGGCCCAAACCTACTGTCTTTGCGGGAGGCAGGGCTTCGTTTTTTTGGGTTTCTCCGGGTAGAAATCATGAACCCCATTTTGAGATGTTTTGAGGAGCACCGTGACCCGTTAAGATCCAGTGGACGGGATTACAATCCTCTTGGCCTCCAGGTTCGGTCGCTGTTCAATGCAGCAGGTGGTGCTCTACAGCACCTGCTGAATCAACAGGACGATGTTGGGCTGTCATTATATCTTGGTTTACAAAGTATGCCATGATGATGACGATGACGATGACGACGATGATGATGATGATGATGATGATGATGATGATGATGATGATGATTACTGCATGATATTGTTATTACAATTGCTGTTATTTCTATTGTTGTTATTTTTATTGTTGTGATTGTTATTGTTATTGTTATTGTTACTATTGTTAGTATTATTAGTATTGTTGATATCATTAGTATTATTATCATTGATACACACTATAGTATATACATACAGAATAATTTAAATATGCATATACATATGTAGACATATTTATAGTATATGACATGCGCATCTAAACATATGATATGTGAAGATGTATATGTATATGATAATGTATATATATATTTGTATATATTTGTATATATTTGTATGTATGTATGTATGTATGTATGTATGTATGTATGTATGTATGTATGTATGTATGTATGTATGTATGTATGTATGTATGTATGTATAGGGTGAAGGCTCCAGGTTCCCCGGAATGTAATGTATTTCCAATTTTGGTTGGTATGATTAAATGTCATCTTTTTTTACTGTATTTTACAGCATATCGTGGTGTTCCATGCATTGATGATTTGAGGTAATACATCCATCTCGCGCGGACAACATGTTCCAGGTATGTTGGAATGAAAATTAGGAACTTGGACTTATTTACTTTTTGTGATTCAAGGGTTTGGTTGTCAAAACCAGTGTAATTGCGTATTCACAGAATGTTTCAGTTTGAATGGAAGAGAGGAAAATGTCATAATTCATTGGAGAACCATGGGCGAAATGCGCATCGCTTTTGTTTTTCTTAAGTCCACACCGCTGTTTTGAAGGTGTTTGCAGGGGACAGAGCGCCGTTCACTTAGTGACGGTGGCAACGCAAAGCTTCAAGGACAGATTGAAGACCAGGCTTTCTGTGAATGTAGAAAGCTGACAAAATGTTGCAATGTTCCAAAGAGTCTTCCTTACGCATCTCGTCATCTTACGCAACATACATGACGTTATTACACCCCCGCCACCCCCCAACCCTTCTGTATACCACAACGAAGATGAACATTGCAGCATCTAGTCATCTTACGCAACATACATGACGTTATTACACCCCCCCCACCCCCCTCCCCCCCCCCCCACCCTTCTGTATACTACAACGAAGATGAACATAGCAGCATCTCGTGATCTTTCGCAGCATACATGACGTTATTACACGCCCCACACCCCCCGCCACCCTTCTGTATACCACAACGAAGATGAACATTGCAGCACCTCGTCATCTTATAAGATACGCAACATACATGACGTTATTACACCCTCCCAGCCCCCCAACCGACCCCACCCTTCTGTATACCACAACGAAGATGAACATTGCAGCATCTCGTCATCTTACGCAACATACATGACGTTATTACACCCTCCCNACCGACCCCACCCTTCTGTATACCACAACGAAGATGAACATTGCAGCATCTCGTCATCTTACGCAACATACATGACGTTATTACACCCTCCCACCCACCTGACAAGACTCTAGGTTCCTGGAAGGCTCCGGGGAACCTGGAGCCTTGACCCTATATATATACATATATATATATATATATTTATATATGCATGAGTTGTGTATATAGTAATCTTCAACAGCCCTTGGCAAAGACCGCCACGCATGGGACTGAACTTCGAAAATTCGAGGACTGTTTTCACCTTCACCCAGGAGAAGGGTTGCTTTCAAACTTTTTGCGATCATTTTGCGAACATCATGAGAAATCAATGGGTAGACATTTGAATATTCTGACTGCAAGAAATGTATCCTTTTAGGGACGGGATTCCGAAACAAGAATTGTTTTGATGCCCTTTCCTTTTCCCGCAACCTCCAAAATTCTAGGACAGTTGGACATTGGCATTGAGCAGACAAAAAGCAAATGCCCAGGAGAAGGATACGAAAAGAGAAGGGTGTGTATATATATATATATAATATATATATATATATATATATGGAAAAAAACGTGTTGGAACATTTTGACTGCATGGTTAGATAGTGCAATACATAGGATGAATTATTTTGGAATATTGTAACGGCATGGTGTTTGCGGAATATGCTAAGTGAACGGAGGTTAGATTTGGGCATATCCTAACTGCTTCGGCTTCAAAGCTGATGCTTCTATCTGCTAGAAGGTTAGTATACCCAGATTACTCTTTCTCTATTTGGTCCTCAAGGTCGCGGAACGAAAGCTCGAGCCCTACAGCCGGCCGAGCGACCCAGAGAAGCGTCCTAGGTGGGCCTGCCCCAGCGAGAAAGGGTGCTGGTGCACCAAGTGCCGACAGAGCGTTCCCCCTAGCGGAAAAGCGCTCAGGGCGCACACGGCGGACCTCCTCCTGCGCTGCTCGTACAAGCGCGCCAGCAACTTGGAGCCGCTGCTCCAAACACTAGCCAAGGTCCTCGACAGGCGAGGTGCAAGAAGTAGAGGCAAACATGGGCAGACAAACGCATGCTTGCGCAGGTTCACATGCATATTTTGATGATGTAAATGTCTATTTTACATCCACTTTTCATTGATCTATGTATATTTATTTTTTCATTTAACGCTTGACATATTTATTTATCAATGCGCGCTTAGGCGCTCACGCACATGGCTAGATAGGTTGGTAGGTAGGAAGATTGGCAGATATTTCGATAAGCAGATAGATAGATACATAGATAGACAAATAGATAGATAGATTGATAGATAGATCGAGAGATATAGAGATAAGTAGGAATGTATACCTAGATTTCATCGATGTGTTTAGCAAGAGGGTTCAAAGACAACTCAAAACGTATGTACCGCTACCGACAGGTGCTGTTTTGTTTCTCTGACTGATGCATGGAGGCCTTTGACAAGCGGCTTCGTAATAAGTTGCACACACCATAACAACCGCCTGAGCCCGAAGCAGGCACCCAGGGGCCGTCCGAAAGAAGCTCAGAACCTTGGAAGAGTTCCTGGCAAGCTGGGAGGCGTGCTAGTATATCACCAATAATCACGTGAAAAGCGTGCACGTCCAAGATAACAAATGTTTCTTCATACAGGCAAAACCCTCATAACATTAAGTTCACAATGATCCTAAGTTAACGTTTATGTCACCCTAAAAGAAAACGCTTCCATTTAACCGCAATAACAGGGAGGGCTCAAGACACTAACACAAAACTGGGGAGACACACAATTGAAACAGCAAGTTTTTAACGGTGCAAGCACTTAGTTGCTATGTGACAGATATCACTCATGGCTTGTGAGCGCTTGACATGTGCTTTCGCAAGACACTGGCTCAACAGAAACATAGGTCCCGCGTCTGAAAACATCGTCTTCCCCATGGCGCTGGGTCATTTGCACACGATTCGGTTCACAAATGCTTTGACAGGCAAGGAGACGGTACTCGCTTGCACGGACACACCCGGCAGGCAACGGGAGCAGTCCATGCAGAAGCCAAGTCACAGAAGTCAGCTAAAAGGTAAAAATAGCTCACTTGGCAGGGCAATCATGCTTGCAACCATGTTGCCACAGGTGGCGCATTCTGGGCGCTCCACTTTATTCGTCCTCTACACCATCGGCTGCGGTTGCCATCGAAAGCACGCCTTGCTTTTACTGATTCAAGATGGATCAAGGAGGGCGCTCCGAAGGAGATTGGATACGTCATTTGCCAAGGTCCGAACCTTAGCCAGATATGCAGTAGATGCTTCTTGTAGGTTACAAATGTGGACCTGGCGGCGCCATCAAGCACACACCTGAGGAGTCAGCTGCCGCGACGAAGAATCAGCATGAGCGCCTGCGACCGTGCCGGAGTGTACAGCAGCACAGAAAGCATTGGGACGGTTGCCACGGCGCATCGTCTCGAGCCGTGTTGAAAGTTTGACAGGGCAAATCAGTCGACAGTAAAAAGATTCTGCCCAGCCGCGGCGTTCTCAGACCCATACCAAAGCAGACACAGATTGGATGAGGTCACCCTTGCAAGTGACAGACTGGAAAGATATTGGATGTCCACCTTGCCGAAGCCAGATGCGACACCTGGAACTTGACAGCCAAAACTGTTTCCGACCACGTCGCTGCCCTCAGCCGTGTCTGGATCGACGCACGTACGGCCTAGTCAGCTCGCCCAGTATGTCAACAAATTTCTCGGACCTATCACCCAGCACGCAGATGGAAAACACTTCGCGCCTGCATCCCGCTCTCCAAACAGCGCAGCTGCAGCAACTTCCTCCTTTGCACCGCGAAGGGCTCCGCTGGCAGCTCCGCGCAGAGTCCCGCGAAGATGGCGGCAGCTTCCCGAAGCATTCGATACGGAGGCACTGGATGAAGGAACCGCTTTTGAACCGTCCACCTCGGGACAGCGCTCCAACTACAGGGGCCCTTCTCCTCGAATATGGTGGACATTATTCAGGTGCTGGGACTTTCGCCGTCAACTACAAAGAAACATCTCCTGGCTTATCCAAGGCTTGATGCGGGTCTACCTTGAGGCGTACCTCTTCAGCCAGGAGTCGCCAGAGTTTTTGCGCTGCCTGCGGGGTTTGCTGCGCTCCACCGCCTCCAGCTAACAGAGCCCTACCAGAGGATCGCTGCTGTCGTCAGGGCTGCTGGAGGCCGCGCGCTGGAACTGGAAGTGCCTGAGCTGGGTTTAGTACTATTTTCTTTTTTCCCCCTGGTAAATGTTTTTCCACTTAAGGGATTAAAGGTTTAATGGTTGACTGGTTTGAACGACGTTTGGGAAACAGGGATCCAGAAATTGTTGGGTCTCACTCTGTGTTGTTCGGTGTTTTTTTTCCGGGGTTGTTGATTATATGCGCAACAAGGTGGCAGCAAAGAGCCAGGAGGAGTCCTACCAGACCTTCCTCGAGCCGGGCGAGGACTGGGTACCGCTGCACCCGCAGGCACGACTGCCGCAGTGGGACGCAGTCGAGGAGCTGTNGAGCTGTGTCGTGCGCAGCTACGCAGCATCCTCCGGTACCAGCAGCAGCTGCCGCCTGAGCAAGGCGTTCGACGACAACTCCATGTGTTGGAGGGACGAATGGGCGGCTGGTGTGTGCAGGTGCGCGTGGTTCGCGAGGTGATGGCGCTTGCAGTGGACTAATCGTTTGCTTGCATGCCTCGTGGCCCCCCCCCAAAGAGGGGTAATTCGTCGGCGTCCGAAGCCTGACGCCAAAAAGGCGCGGAGCGCGTGTGCTCGACCGGGAGGGCCGAGTGTCCGGTTGTTCGAAATTGAAATCACGCTTCAAGAACTTTCTGGCCATGCTACTGCCAGCCAACGCTCAATACCCAGATGCGCTCAGGCAGCTCATTTTTGAAGGCGTGCATTCTTTCTATTTGCAGCGACGCGCATAGAGGTACAAGTGTGTGCTCTTGCGCCCTGAGCTGAGCAGTGAGAAACCTTGTTGTTTTTGAAATTATCTATGTCTTGCATTTCCTTGTCACTTGGAGGTATTATTTCAGCTTCTTGGGGGGATATCAATTTTTTTCCTTTTTTCATGTGTATTATTCGCAGCAGGCATCGGTGAATCATTTCTGGCCACGACTCCCAGACCCCAGGAGGAAGGTCTTGCCCCGGAGAATATGGAGATCGATGCCGCGCTTCTCCCTGATTTCATGGAGTCAGAAACTTATCAGGGGTTCCGGAATGTCCCGTATTTGACTACTTTTTTGGAACCCCAAACAAGTCCAATTGGAGGAATGACATTTTGCTGCGCCAAACGGCGCCCACACGACTTGTGGAGAAGCACATTCTCGGAGAAATGATACGTGCACATGTTGCCCTGCATTGCCTTTAGGACCGGCAATATAATCTTGGCATCCTGCTGGTATGACCAATGGAGAATGGGGCGTAGGAACTGAACATGGGTCCCTGCAGGTCCAAACTTTTCTTAGTCCGTCCACTTGTCACTTTGAACGTATTATAAATATAATATGTGTGTGTAAACAACATATTTAGACATATACATATATATGTGTGTGTGTGTGTGCATATATACATACACACAATCTACATATAGGTAATCTGCATTGAAACTATGCACCATATCCCCGAGGCAATGGGCGATGGATCCTTCAACTCTACAGTCCTTCGGTGGACATTGGGAGCACCTCAGATTTCAAGTAGACCTTGAAAGACGTGCAGGTTGTGGATGAGCAATTGGGTGCCGTCAAATTGCGTAGTACACCATTGATAATCCAAATCGTTTTGGTTCTTTGGACTCAAATCTGAACTCCGGACTTAAACCCCCAAAATCAAGAAACACTGCCTGGTTGATGGGAATAAAAGTTACCTTTTTGTCCGTACTTTACCCAGTTTGGTGAGCATCACTGGTGGGCTCAACCCGGCAACCATTTTTTTTTTTTGCACAGTTATAGGTCAAAATTCAAGACTTGGGGTCTCGCCGGTTGTGACTTTTGACACCCAAAAGGATATCAAATGGCTAGCTTGGAAATCCTAAATTTATGATAATTTATGGCTGATTTTCCCATTAAGACCTTCATTCGGGGATTTCCCAGCTAGGCATGGCCATTTGGTCTTTTCGACCTGTGAGGACTGGCGAGGTCATTCCTGACCACCTCTTGCAGGCGATGAAAGCATCGCAGGTGAGGGGATGCGGGCTAACAAAACAGGGTTTTGGTTGATTTGTAACGTGTATAACGTGTATCAGATTGTATCATTAGGATTTATCAGAATATCATACACAAATTCATTGTGCACTATAATTTTTGCGGTGGTTAGATGCAAATCTTTCTTGTTTCAATCGTCCTGTCGATTTTGTGACCCATCGATACGTTGTGGCCAGGCCAAGCATGGAGCGTTGGATCTCTTCCAGAAAGTCTCCTGGGTGCCAAACTGAAGAGACTTGCGGGGTACATTGGCAGTGCAGTCTTTTTTACCAACAAGTTTCCCATCGATTTGTTCACACAACCCCCCCAAAAAACGGGTGATTGCCATGTTTAGTTGGGCTTCTCTGAGGCCCAACTTGATTTGGAACTTCACTCCCAACAGGACGTCGCGGCATCATCCCACGATTCCAATGTGGGTGTGTCCAAAAATGATACCTAAATATGGAAATTTGAGTGAGAAAACTTAGGTACCAGCCATGAATTTTGGGGTAGCCCAGTTTCAGACAAGGCTACAATCTGCCATTCAGATGTAAAGTTGAAAACATTGGGAATCCCACTATAATCTTAAATCCATGAATTGATTTGACATTGGGATCCCATTTTTAATCCATCTTTGAACCAGTTTCAGGAGTAGATGTTTGAACAGAATTGGACCCCCAATGGGATCCCATGAATTTTGACATCCCATTGATCCCAGGATCTCAGTGAAGATGGGATCATGGAAGTGGCTCGCGCCCAGCTCACCAGTGAGGACCGACAGGATTGGGATTGTTTTAGATCTCAATTTTTGGGGATTATGACTGATTATGTGGGATCCCGTGATTTTATGATGAGGCTTGAAAAACATCATTCTTGCCTTTGGTGCCACCAGGAGATTGCTTCAGTGCTGCCAGATTTCAACGATGGTGTGGAAGAAGGCACACATCACATTCTGTGTCTTTTTATTTGTGCCATAGTCACAATGCGAGATGCAATGACTTTTGGTTCATTGTGCGGCCATCAGCTTGCAGAGAATCCATTGAACACAGAATGCATCGAGGCTTGTGCAGTTTCCATGGACCTTTCTCCACTGGCTTTGCTGCTGGCGAGTATGTGAGCATATGGAAGCAGGCCACGGCAGAGAGTGTTTTCCAACTATTCACCTGGTGGATCACCTGATTCTTTCAGATACCAACGGAATCTCATGGAATCCAATGGAATCTCTGATTTCTTCAACGACTAGGACATTCTGGGGTCTTGGGATAGGTTGATAGCCCCAATCAGCGCATCTTTTTCTGAGTACAGAACCACGGTTTTTCCCGCCATGGGCGACAGGTTTTGGTGGCTGATCTGTTTGAGGCCTTTCAGAACCAGGAGGAACATGACACTGTCACGACTGTCACGTGTGATTGGGGGGAGTCACCGGGAAAACATGTGGTGTTCACACCTCTTTGGATTTTCAACAGTTGCTGAGTCTTAGTGGGTTTTTTTCCGTGGATTTTCAGTGGCAGATCTGTGCAATTTTTAACTCCGGCCATCGATGGAGCGGCAGGATGGCGATGTCTCCAAGCTGGGGAAGCGGATGCGGGACACCGGAAGTGGAAACATGTTGGGCCGGGAATGGCTGGCGAAAGAACTGTCTGTGGAGAATGGATTTGCTCATTTTGCGATATTTTGCTCCCGGAGTCTGAGGGACTTGGATTTTATGTTTACATCTGATTGGGAAAAATATGAAAAATCAATCCCCCAAATTGATGGATGATGTTCTGTCAAGAGGAAACCACCCAAAAATCATATTTGTCTTGATTCCCAGGATTTGACCCATGGCATCCCTTTGACAATTTTGACATCTGTCCTATCTGTCATTTGTTCCGCTACAGGAGCTTTTCTTAGCACCCGCTGATGTGTCGCCAACGGCTTTGGTTCGTGAGCTTCGTGGTCGTGGTCCCAAGGTGTGGCGACTTAGTGGAGCCGAGGTCGATTTAGTTCGGGGCATCCTGAAGTCCACCATGATATCGTGAAATCAGGGTGGATTTGGGAAATCTTGATACCAATAGATACATGTAGATACCAGTACCATCCAGTACCATCCAGTACCAAATTCATCCCAATTCCGACCTGAGGGTTTTGCGCATCCAATCAGTCCTGTAGCCTGTTGGTGCAGGTGGGGCCCTTTCTGAAGCAGCTTGGGCTGAGCCGTTCAAAAGTCTTGCAGCTTACCTGGTCCGGTGACCACATGACAAGATGTCCGTAGATGTCAGCAGCAGGTCAGCGATAGCCACGGCTCTTGGATGAACGTTTGGCATCTCAGCCGTTTGGCTCAAGTTTGTCCACATGGAAGCCTGTTCAAGCAGCCCGACCAGCCCGACCAGCCCGCAGAGCGAGGCTTGGCGAACAAACACTGTGACTTGTAAGGCTGTCAGGCTGTCAGACCATCAGGTCTCAGTAATTACATCAGAGTATTGACAGATAATGTGTGTATACACATTTAATGTGTATGATATATATATATATATATGTATGATTATATATAGTTATTTTATGCTTTTCATGGGATCGATTTAGCTGATATATTGCCTTGTATCAAAATACATTTCTCACCAACTCCTCTCTCCAAGTGCCTTGAAACGTCATCGCATCCTCTTGGCGCAGGCTCGAGCTCGAGGCCGGCTTCTTCAGCTCGCCAAAGTTGCGGAGGAGAAGAGGTCGCAGCAGACCTTCGCGGTCCTATGTGTGGATGAAGGAACTTGGCCACAGGATGTGATGAAAGTGGACGCAGGTTGTGCCTTAAAATTGATGTCCAGATGTAAAGGAGTCACTCGAGCGTGCTTGATGGCTGACCTGGATGCAGAGGCTTTACGATCCATCCGCGAATGTTTTGAGAGGCTGCTGGCCGTTTCAGAGTCGATCATTGGGGTCACGGCAGATTTGGGCAATCTGTGGCTAAAGCATCATTCAGCCATCCGGGGAGTGATCTCGGAGCGGCCCGTCTACTTGACGCCCATCATCCAGTTGCCCATGATCTCGGCTTCCTTCAAAAGTCGGGAGCAGACCCTGTTGGTGACATGGGGTTCCCAAAAAGAGGTGGAGACATTGAAACCCACCTTTTGCTCCGGCTGCAACATCGTGATGGATCTTGATCGTCTTGAAATCCTAGGTGTGGATGTTTCCCAGGATGCCCGCTGGGCACGATATTTGAACTTTGACACAAACGCAGATGAAGACATGGCTCTAGGTTCAGTGTTGCTCCAGATGATCAGAGACCGCATCTCAGAAGTCAACGTGCAGGGCAAGAAAGACATGTTGATCAAGAGCCTGATTGTGACCACCCGGTTGAGCATGTTCAGCAACCTCCTGCGTGAAGGCACAGGTCTGCCTGTGTTCAATGAGCTCACCATGCTGAACTTGTTTTCATCCGCATCATCTTTGAGCCACTTCAACGATGCCAAAGTTCTGTGTCGCTTGAGTGACAAACTTGAACGATCTCCACCAAAGAGCCCCAAGGTGTCACAAGGAGGCTGCAAGTTGGGACTCTTGCAGCTGGAATATGAATACCCTCCAGCATTTGGAGATGTGGATCACCCAGGCACCTTTGGCTTCAAAACTTGTCCGCGCATTGTGAAGGGCTTGACTTTCGAGAAGGCTCAAGAAGGATCCTTTGACCAAAACATTCTGGAAGAGATGAGTGGTGAGATCAAGAACTTGGAAGAGGAGGGTGTGGTTGGCATTACCGGCAACTGTGGCTTCATGATGTATTATCAATGCTTTGCTCGTCACATTGCCCGAGTTCCAGTTTTCATGAGTGCTCTCATCCAGGCAGCAACCATGGCAGCAGCCATGGAACCTGCAGAGAGGGTGTTGATTCTCACGGCGAATGCAGCCACGTTGCAACCAGGAAAGGACAAGTTGCTGTTGGAAAGTGGCATTCAGGTGACCAACTCTGAGAAATTTCTGATTCGAGGCTGTGAGAAGTTGGCAGGCTTTGATGCTGTTGCCAATGCAGAGAGGGTCGATACGATCCGAGTGCAAAATGCCATCAGCAACTACGTCTTGGAGATTCTGAAGGAAGAGAACTCACGTGAGGACTATGGTGCGATCAAGATGGTGTTGTTGGAGTGTACAGAACTTCCACACTATGCAGATGAACTGAGAAGGATCACATCTTTACCAGTCTTTGATGCTGTGACCTGTGTGAACTACTTCTTTCATGCCACAGCAACTCAGAATTGGAACAACAAAACCTTCTCCCCACACAATCCGTCCTTTTGGGCATCCAACTTTGATGCAAAGGGCCGTCCCAAAGACAGCAAACAGTGTGCAGCAAACTGCGAAAGCTGATCCAATGTCCGTGCACCAGGTTTTAAAGGCACGAGATTCACGACATTCACACCAAGTATCCAAGGAAGTACCAGGAAGTACAATGAAGTACATATATCAGATATATCACCAGCTATTTTTTCTGATTCTCTTCAGAGGAAGGTTTTGCCAAGAATCTATATAGATATCATGATATTTGATATTAGAGCTCATTTGCCAGATTGTTGGTGGAAGTACATGTTGAAGTGTGAAGACCACTGCCAAAGCAACGTTTAGACTCCATGATCCTTGCTGCAAATTGCTCAGGGATGCTCAGGGTAAGGTTTGATGCTACTGACAAGCATGGTGTAAGTTGTGTGTCACAGCAGATGTCCAAGAAATAAATCCAACCCTGAGTACTTTGAAATCTTCAAATGTCCATTCATTTGGAGCAAATGTTTCCGGCTGTTCAAGACATGCTGGGGTTAACTGCACTGACCCTGACAGAATGTCAGCAGTGCGGCTAGGCCACGAGCGCCCGGCCAAAAAGTGCCATCTCCGAAGAGCAATTGATTTATGGTCGAAAAGTGGTTTCTCCTGTCAATTCGCAGCTTGCCTTAGCTTGTGCCTTGCTACCAGGATGTCGCAATGGTTGATTTTTGATCCAATTTTCCGCTTTTGATTATGCAATTGGCAATTGGCCATCGTTACCATAAGTTGTCACAGCTTGTCCTTGTTTTGAGGGCCGAGATGCGACAAGAGTGACGCACATTGCTCGGGCTGTTTGGGTTCAAACAACCTGCACCACCGTCAGCATTGGTGAGCGTTGGTGCCTCAGTCCTCACGCTGAAACACGCGGAAGTGCAGCTTGCAATATGTTTTCCTTCATGTTATCCACAAAAGCAAAAACTGTGGAGATATGTTATGCCGTTGAAGGATGACCGTGGCTGATTTCATGAATCTAAAAGGTCATATTGTGCTTTGGATGCAAGGTATACGTCGTTCTGAATCTCAGGTAGCGCCCTCGCTGCTCTGCAGCGTGGAAACTTGTTGGATTCTGGAGGACATTCCGCTGGCTTCTAGAAGATGGGGCACTGTGAACTGCATAGAGTGGTGTAAGAAGACCGTGATGATTTGAAAGAGTGGGTTGCAATTTCATATAGAGATGGATCCTTTCAAGCTCTGAACTCAACACTGATGAAGGACCGTTAGCAAAGAAAGTCCCAAGATCCGTGCTGCTTCACTGTTGGAATTTTACCTGACTTTACAAAGATCTTGAATACTGAAATATCTGAAGTTTCTGAATCAGCGATGTTCTGCAGGATCAGCATGAGCAGCGTGGGGAACTTCGACTTTCGCGTGACCCGACAGCACCAGTTTGAATGAACATTGACGAACTATAAGTCCACAATCCAACGGGCTTTGGGCAGATCTCTCCGGGAGGGACAACAATAATAATGTATAATATACTTTTTTGGCAGTTGTGAATAATTTATCATATCATAAACTAACGAATATATATGCCTGCTATCATCCCATGTGTGAGCACATCAGCTCCAGAGCATCACGGCTTATGAGCGTGTCCTTTTGGGCCGCCAGCGTAGAAGTGCTTCGCGAAGCGCGCTGGTGGCTCTGGGCCCCGAGCACCAGCTCCTGTTCCTTTGCTGGCATCCTTTTGTTGGCCATTGCCATAGGCGGCTGCTGCTTTTGCTTGGGCGCCTGCGTGGCCAGCTTGGCTCTATCGAATAGGTGCCGGCAGTGGTTGTGGCACTGTGCATCAGCCGCTGTGGTATACTGGGGAGACGGCTCAGCAGCTCCTAGGGGTTCTGCCGCTCTACAAACTAGATTCAGGGAATACCGTGCATGAGCTACTGGCCTTTCTCCGGCCTTTTGCGAAGTGCTGAACCTGAACCTGACCCTGATACCGCTGAAGCTGCAGTGTCTGGCGCTGGAGGAGAGCTTGAAGTTGATTTGAGTGGAGTTTTGGTAGCCGCATCTTCTGCTGCACTTGCTGGGCCTCCGGCCGCAGCGACCTCACCTTCTGAGCTTCAGCTGCCTTTGGTCCCGAGACCGAAACCTTCAGCAAGACCTCCAGTGCGCAATCTAGAGGACCTTGAGTCTGTTTTGGATTTGGGGGAGACCACTGAATATCCTAGACCTGCCTCTTTTCGTTTAGCTGTGATAGATTTTGACCCTGCATTTGAAAGGGCTATCCTGAAAGCTAGGGATCCTCAAGAGATAGAAGCTTTAGTTCCAGACTTTTTGCTGCGTCTTGCGGATCACGACTCCCTGGACGTTTTCCACGATTCCTGGAATCAAGTTGCCCGGATTGGTCGGGCGCTGCGTGCTGGCATCTCTGCTCATCACGTGCTGACCGAGCAGTTCCACAAGCAGGCGAGATCTCCAGTTTTGCCATTCAAGAACGAGATCTACGTTTGCCTGCGCTGCATCCGGAGCGATCGAGGTTGGTGGACCCGGTCGTATAGCATCTACATTGCTTGCATTGAGAATCCTTATACTGAGGGGCGGGACATTCAGGAGCACAGCGTCTCTCATTCTTTTCCTACGCTGGTTGAAGCAGAAGTGTTTTTGAGAGGAGCCCGCAGGCAATGGCCGAGGGAGCTCCTGTCAATCCACGACCTCTGAGCTTGGACGAGCTGGCAGAAGCAGTGCGTGGTTCTTCATCTGCTAAGGTGCTGCCCACCGTGTGCTTTACTGCTACATCCGGTGATCCGCCGGTCGAGTCAAGAGTGTTGTGTTATTTGCTGCGATGCCGAGCGAATGGATTCATGGCTTTGCTGCCCGGGCTGACTTCAGTGCAGGCTTTGCTGGATACCTTGGTGGCTTCAGATGGCACCGATTTGGTGGCTTACAAACTGACCACCGTTGGCTTGGAAGATTCCAGGGGCAGAAAGTTTGGCAGGGGCGAAGTGTTCATAGCAGACTTTGCGGCCGAATGTGCTTTGTTCTTCAGCAGAGCTCCAGCTCTTCGAGGTGCAGGCAGCACAGGGCTTATCAGACTGAAAGTTGGTGCTTCCGTGGCGCGACCTGCAAGTCGTTCCGCCCTGGAGTTAGCCGACATTTGGATCAACGAGATGGCTGGCGACGACGATGTTATGGCCGAGTACGTCACTGCAGAGTCAGAGCCAGCCCTAGCCAATGGGCCCGAGCCTCGCGTTGGTTCAGGAACAGAAGAGTCTGCAGATGAGGACACTGTGGCCCAGTTGCAAGCTCGGATCTTCGAGTTGGAAGCCCAGCAGGCCAGATCGGCCTCCGCTGTGCGAAGCTCTGCAAGTATCCCTCCTTTGCTGCGCGCCGAGCCGAAGCATGCGCCTATGGTTCCGAGTCAGCTGTTTGGCAGCGCCAGCGGAACCGTGCCTGCTGCAACCTTGGAGCAGTTGAAGTCCCTTGCAGGACCGCCACCACCCAAGCTGTCTCAAGCCGAGCATGCTCACCGCTCGCTTGTCCCCGCGCCAGGGGCGACGGAAGCTCAGGACTTGTTGACAGAAGGGCAAGCTGGGGCGATAGCGGAGGAGGATGTGACCTCAATCATGGCCAGCAGCAAGGATCCCTTGCACCAGATTCTGGCTCTGCAGATGCAGCAGACCGCCTTCCTGACCCAGCGTCTGGCCTCTCAGACTCCAAAGGATCAAATAGCTGCCGCCTTGGGCAACGACGCAGGCAGCTCCAACTCAAATGGAGTCAAAGGGTGCCTGGCTCGGGATGCATTTATCCGAGCAATGGACGATGTGGTAGGAGCCGGAAGAGTGATGTTGCAGAATGCAGCCAGCGACATCCAGCGACATGGGCCTATCCCCGCACCAAGTGGGGTCTGGTCTGATGAGGCAGTATGTGGAGAAGCGCATAGCTCTTGCAGACCACCGCCTGCTGACCTGCATGGCCCAGTTCCTAGCATGTTCTTGGCAGCTGGCGTTCGACAAGAACGACGAGTTCGCCATGGGGCTTCTGGCAAGAAGGCTGATGATGGTCGAGCAGATGTGCATCGACCAAGGGAGATGTCAGTTTGGTTGGCTCCTCAGCGGCCTGCCCGATCCAGATCTTCAAACCGTTGCGCAGAATCGAAAGCGGGTGTCGCTGAAACCTTATGCTCGCTTGGCTGCAGCTCCGTGGATGGCAGCCAACTTTAGAAAGTCGTCTGAGGAGTGGCAAAGCGAACGATCGCCCTGCAGATTCGAGCAAGGAGCAGTCCGAAGAGACAGCCCCGAAGAAGACCTGGAAAGCCAAAAGGAAAGCCAAGCCTGCAATCAAAGATGCCGAGGCGGATCAAACGCCTCAGTGAGCCGTATGCATGTCAAGGCCGCGCCAAGAGAGCGGGGGCCTGCTTTTGTGTCTGAACCTGAGTCTCAAACTTTTGGCCAGCTAGGGGTGAGTGGTTACCAGTCACATGCTAGCCAATTTTATACAGTTTCAGGACAGGACTCTAAGTGTGCCCGAACTCCTGTTGTTTCCAAGTCTGTTCCTCAGCCTGTTGATTGTGAACAGTTTGGAGCGCAGCCTATTAGTTTTTTGGATTTAGTGCATGCTGTGTTGCAAGAACAGGAGGCAGCTCACCTCGGCTTGAGTTCCTTTCTCCGGCTGTCCAAGCAGCCTCCTGCCCGCGCTGTGCACGGAGCTCCCGACCGGGTCTCCGATTTATGGCCTTGTCCCTTGCCCTTGCATAGTTGGACGGGTCCCAGCCGCCTGTCGCCTCGACGCCGACGCCGTCGCAAGTTTCTCCAGATCCGAGCGCAGGTCTTGCAGAGAGTTGTAGCAGTGCTGAATTGGGAATGTTTAGGTCACCCCAGTAAGCCCCCTGNGACGCCGTCGCAAGTTTCTCCAGATCCGAGCGCAGGTCTTGCAGAGAGTTGTAGCAGTGCTGAATTGGGAATGTTTAGGTCACCCCAGTAAGCCCCCTGCTAAAGCTTGTGCATATCAACNAGATCCGAGCGCAGGTCTTGCAGAGAGTTGTAGCAGTGCTGAATTGGGAATGTTTAGGTCACCCCAGTAAGCCCCCTGCTAAAGCTTGTGCATATCAACCTTTCACTGATGACCAGTGGGATATGTTGAATAGACTTGAACGCTTAGTGGATCACTTTTTGCGAGCCAATAACGTCTCCGCGTCCTCACTGGGCCGCAGCGGTGAAAAATTCGCCCATATGTTTCGGGCGGCTAAGGAACTGCCTGAGTTTCAGGATGTGGACCTGCTTGAATTTGTGCAGANCCTCACTGGGCCGCAGCGGTGAAAAATTCGCCCATATGTTTCGGGCGGCTAAGGAACTGCCTGAGTTTCAGGATGTGGACCTGCTTGAATTTGTGCAGAACATTTCTAAGGATTTGGATTCCTATGGCCATTCGTGTCCCACTCGCCATAATGGGCCCCCTAATCCAGATCCTCAACATAATCCTAAGATGGGGCTTAATCCCAAAAACCAGAAGGTGTCGCTTCCAGTCGCGCCTGCCAAACCGGTGATTGCCTCTAGGATTAAGTGGGAGCATTCCCCCAGTTTTGATCCGACTCCCTATCTAACGGATAAGATAGTGCGAGATGCTTTTGTTGATCCTTCCTCAGTCCGACTCCCCAAACAGTTGTGGGTTGACAAACCAAAGGGCAGGGTGCACTGCCCGAGAAGTGAACTGCTGCAACTTGCAACTAAATGGGACTCCAAAGGAGCATGTAGGATTTTTAGAGCAGATGAAGTTTGTGCGGATGAAACTGTAGGAATTTTTGCAGTGCCGAAAGATGAGGTTTTCGACAGACTCATCTTGAATCCTCAACGTGTGAATGCCAGACTCCAGCATTTCTCTCATTATACCAAGAGTCTGGCCCCAGGTTCCTTGTTTGCTCTCATCTCGCTGGCACCTGACCAGGTTTTGAGAGTTAGCGCAGATGACTTGGCTGAGATGTATTATACCATCCAAGTTTCAGAAGCACGTGCCAAACGCAATTGCATTGGTCTCCTGTTTGACTCTTCAGAGCTTCGACACTTGTCCTGTTTTAACCCTGAAAAACACGTAGGACTTTGTTATGTAGCTTTGAATGCCTTGGCAATGGGCGATTCCTGGGCGGTCGAGTTCGCTCAGCAGTCACACCACAATGTGCTGCGCTTTGCTGCTGGCTGCATGTTGGATCATCAGCGCGTTGCCTATCGGCGAGCTTTTCCTCGAAGCTCATTCATGGAATGGCTGTCTATTGATGATCACATTGGAGTGCAGGTTCTTTCAAAGCAACAGTTTATAGATAAGGTCCCCCTTAGAGATACTGACGTTTTTGAAAGAGCAGGTGAAGCTTACAGAGAAGTAGGCTTGGTTCAACACCCCAAAAAGATGCGAAGAGGAGTTCAGCAAGGGATTTTCTTGGGAGCTGAATTGGATGGGGAAGCGGGATTAGTGTCAGCACCGCGAGATAGGATCCTGTCACTCATGTACTGTACCATGATTGTTGCCAGAAAGGGTTCATGCTCACCTAAGCTGCTTTCCTGCATCCTAGGATGTTGGGTGCATGTGTTGATGTTCCGCAGGCCAGTTTTGGCCATCCTTTCCCATGCCTTTTCTGAAGGGGCTAATCGGCCTCAGAATGAAGTTTTTCAGCTGTCTAGAGAATCCAGAAATGAGCTTTGTGCTCTCTCCATGTTGGGCCCTGTTTGCATCAGCGATATGCGTGTTGGATATGCTCCTCATGTGTTTTGTACGGACGCCAGTCCGTTTGGTGGCGGGATTTGTGTCGCCCCGGAGACCGAGACTGTTGTAGCTGAGCTATGGAGACATAGTGAACAGAGGGGCTACTATACTCAGTTGTTGAATCCCTCAGGAGCAGTTTTAGCAGAGATGGGGTTAGAGCATGTCGATGAAGATCTGCCTCAGACGCCAGAATGGCTACATGAGACCACTTTGCGCATTCCTGCGCCTCTGCACGAAGGTATCATTTATGACTGCCTTGAACTCTTCCGAGGGGAGGGAAATTGGTCTGCAGCTCATGCTGCATCTGGTTTTACTGTGCACGAAGGGATTGATATCAAAGGCACTGCAATTGCTTTTGGGGACCTGCTTGATGATTCCGTGTTTCATGATCTCACTGCTTTGGCTTTGCGAAGAGTGGTGCGTGATTGGCATGCAGGTCCTCCATGCTATACGTATGGCACTTTGCGGAGACCTCGACTTCGGTCAAAAGAACACCCAGCTGGATTTTGTTTAAAGGATCCCTTGACCTTTGAACAGACGCGACTAGCACTGCGAACTGCATTTTTGATGGCATTGGTAGTTTCTTCAGGGTTGTACTTCAGTGTCGAGCAGCCGGGCTCTTCAGTGATGTTTCGTTTGCAGGTGTTTCGCAGGTTGATTCTGGCCGGGTGTGTGATCACTCGGATGTGTTTTTGCGCATTTGGGTCTCCTATGAAGAAGCCTTCACAGTGGCTCCANGCAGGTGTTTCGCAGGTTGATTCTGGCCGGGTGTGTGATCACTCGGATGTGTTTTTGCGCATTTGGGTCTCCTATGAAGAAGCCTTCACAGTGGCTCCATAACAAGCCTTGGATGTTGGAATTTGAAATGCCTTGTCGCTGTCCGGCTGGGCACCGACACTTTGTGATTGAGGGTTCCTTCACTCGGACTTCAGTTGTTGAATTCGATCAGAAGTGTAAGCCCTCTGCCAGAGCGTTGTACGGTAGGGAGCCGAAAGTCGGAGAAGCTGTTTCCTGTTTTTCAGCATCTTATCCGAAGACTCTCTGCAGGCGCCTTGCAACTGCAGCCAAGCAGGCGGTGACTGATACCATGCCTGTAATTCCTTTGTCCGAGCATGTGCGGAGCTGCNTATCCGAAGACTCTCTGCAGGCGCCTTGCAACTGCAGCCAAGCAGGCGGTGACTGATACCATGCCTGTAATTCCTTTGTCCGAGCATGTGCGGAGCTGCGCTCGAGTAGGAGAGCAGATTCAAGTGCCATCCGCTGTTCTGTCTGAACCCTTGTCTGATCCCAGACCATTCCACGAAGACCCAGAATGGGTTGAGGAACTTGCTGATAGTTTGCCTTTTCGTGAACTGTTGAGGTTTAGATTTCACAAGTCTGGGCACATTAATGTGCTGGAGAGCAGAGTCCATAAAACCTGGCTCAAGTTTTGTGCCAGGAAGCATCCTAATTCTCGANGTTTAGATTTCACAAGTCTGGGCACATTAATGTGCTGGAGAGCAGAGTCCATAAAACCTGGCTCAAGTTTTGTGCCAGGAAGCATCCTAATTCTCGAGTGGTTGGCCTGTTAGATTCTCGAGTGACCTTAGGTGCCTCAGCAAAAGGCCGTTCCAGCAGTCGTGCCATTTGCAGGGTTCTCCAAGGGTCCTTAGGATACATAATAGGTGGTGGCCTTTACCCAGGCGGTCTCCACATAGGCAGTAAGTTGAATAGAAGTGATGGTCCTTCCCGCAACCGACCTGTGCCTCCTCCTAGCAAGGAATCTCCGTGCTGGCTTGAAGAGCTCCGGAAAGGAGACAGTCGCCGCTTTGACCTTGTGGTGACAGCCTGCCAGTACCCAAAGAATGCTGCTAGGTGGCTGCGCTTCCTGCTGCTTTTGTGTGGCGACATTGAGCCGCATCCTGGGCCTCGCAAGGACAGGGCCTGTCGTGGGCCGCGTGGAGCTCTCGACTTAAGTGTCGGGTTTGCACCAGCAACCTCCAAGCGAATGTCAGTTTGCCTGAACCTTTTTGATCAGTGGCTGCAGTCAGAGGTTAATATCTCCGTCTCGCAGCTATGCTGGGACACCTTGGCGGCGCCGTTAGCAGCTCGTGCTTATGGCATGCATCTTTATCAAACAGGAGCACCTCGCTACCTCTTTGTCTATACCTTGACAGCTCTGCAGGATGCACATCCGCATCTAAGGCCGTTTATGACTCCGGCCTGGGCAGTCNCAAACAGGAGCACCTCGCTACCTCTTTGTCTATACCTTGACAGCTCTGCAGGATGCACATCCGCATCTAAGGCCGTTTATGACTCCGGCCTGGGCAGTCGACAAGAAGTGGCAGGTGGCTGAGCCTGGTGAGTGCAGGCCTGTGCTATCGGCAGCCGTGGTTCGAGCTATGTCGAGCATTTGTTTGCTGTGGCAGTGGTATCGTTTCTTAGGAGTGACTTTGATTGGATTTCTGGGGATGCTTCACCCCGCTGAATTTCTGCTGTTGCGACGACAAGATTTGCTGCTGCCTAGCGATGCTCTTCATTCAGATCCAGTTTTCTATGTGCATATCACAAACCCAAAGACCTCGAGGTTTGCACGACGTCAGCATTGCAAAGTTGACGACCCACTGGTGCTGCGCTTTGTTACTAAGGTGTTCAGTGCTTTACGATCTGGTGAGACTTTGTTTGCTGGTGGAGCAAGTGCATATCGAAAGAGGTGGGATGCTGTGCTATGCCGATTAGGAATTCCTCATAGACAACAAGATCGAGGTGCAACGCCAGCGGTGCTCCGTGGTAGTGGCGCTACCCACATGTACCTGGTCACTGAGGACCTTCCCCGAATCCAATGGCGAGGGCGCTGGAGCCAGCTGAAGACTGTGGAGCACTACGTGCAGGAGGTAGCTGCACAGACTCTTCTGACCCGTTTAGATGAGCGTGCAAAGCACCGCTTGAAGCTCTTAGATGAATCTTCAGTTTGGCTCATGGAGCAATTTCTTCTTTCTTAGTGGTTGCCTTTGTCAAAGTATTTTAGAAGCGGAAGGGGGGCACTGACAAATCCTTTCCAGCTGGCATTCTTTAGTGCCTGGTGTTTCCAGCAGCAATGGCTGCTGAACGCATGCTGGTTTTTGGGCAGCANTTTTGGGCAGCATCATTCGCAGGTTGCTCGGAGGTAGCCTGCATCATTTGCCCTACCAGCCTGGGACATCTTGTGCGAGCGGGTAAAAGGGGGAGTGATGCCTGCTATCATCCCATGTGTGAGCACATCAGCTCCAGAGCATCACGGCCCCGCCCGCTGCCTCCCGAAGGGGGGCACTGACAAATCCTTTCCAGCTGGCATTCTTTAGTGCCTGGTGTTTCCAGCAGCAATGGCTGCTGAACGCATGCTGGTTTTTGGGCNTGGCATTCTTTAGTGCCTGGTGTTTCCAGCAGCAATGGCTGCTGAACGCATGCTGGTTTTTGGGCAGCATCATTCGCAGGTTGCTCGGAGGTTGCCTGCATCATTTGCCCTACCAGCCTGGGACATCTTGTGCGAGCGGGTAAAAGGGGGAGTGATNTTTTGGGCAGCATCATTCGCAGGTTGCTCGGAGGTTGCCTGCATCATTTGCCCTACCAGCCTGGGACATCTTGTGCGAGCGGGTAAAAGGGGGAGTGATGTACATACCATTAATATACCCATCCAGTGGTTTATAGTGGTTTCTATGTGAGGCTTCGGGGCCGCCTGATGCCGGTGCGCCTGAGGACAGGGCCGTCTGTCTGATTTTGGGTAGGAACCATGCCATTTTTTGGGTGCCCAATTCTGACCCATACCGATGGATTTGGAATGATAGCTTCAAACATCTACACCACGGGGTGCCCAAAGCGCACCTGCGAGGGGGAAGCCAACGGCTCCAACCTCATCTTGGCAGGGGCCTCAACTCGGTACATGTCACTCTCAGGTTACGACAGGCCCTATAGGCCATAGGCTATACAGTAGAAAATAGGAAGCCAGCAGACCTTGGTCCATTGGCGGATCGCAGCCATCTTTTCGATCCCATTCAAACATGATTTGTTCAAGCAGTAATCCACCATCCCCACAGTAGATTATCCACAATGTCATACCCCCCAAGCAAGATTGATTCTAAATTCAATGGATTGGTTTAAGGCACAATCTACGTTTCCTGTAGAGTTTCCCTCAAACCAACCCATTGAAATTGATAAATCCACATCAACCCCCATGATTTGGGGGATGAATTTCACTGGCACTGAGGTCATGGATGGCGGTGGCTTCCGTGTGCAAAGCAGCTTCCCCAAGGAGACTGCGGAGGTGCCACTGAAGATGATCATGTCACATCATTTGGGCGGATTCCTCCAGGTCATCTAGATCTCTACATATTATATATAGACTATATAGATATGCTGCTACATTAGATACATTTAGTATCCTTAGCATCTTCAATATCTTGAATATTTTTAAAATAATCTTGAATCGCTTTTACCTTCAGCCTCCGAACGCCCTTTCCGTCCCCAGGCGCGGCAGCACGAGCTGCGGAATGAGATCAAGGACGCAGAGCTGCACGTGGAAGAGAAACGACAGGAGAAGAAGCATCACTCCGAGGTGGCGCCCACAGGTGGAGGACAAAAAGGGCCAGTTACCCTCCAGTAGTCAGTCACATGGCGACAGTCTGACAATAAATATAGCAACTAAAAAAGATAGAAAAGTGTTTCTAGGATGGTATAGATGATATCTTCCCCTTAATTTCCAAGGTTCCAACTTTTCTGTCTTCATGTGGGTTGCTATATACCATATTTATCAAGATATCAGTAGGAAAGAACCTTCATTTCTTATGTACTGTAAATTGTACTGATGCCTGTGCCTTGCGATTCTTTGACTTTGATCAAATCATCAGAGGTAGAACAAATACGCTTATCCAAAATCTGGACTGACAATCATGCAATCCTGTCCATGCTGAATATCGATTGGTACCATTATACGTCTCAAGTCATCATACTTTTGAAAATCATCAAGGTAATGCCCACAATCACAAGGAAAACTCTAATTCTGTGTGCCAGAATATTTTATTTGCGAAGGGGCTGAGGGCATACTTGGTTTCATCCACGCTGTAGACTTGACGGTTCTTGCTTGTGATGCTATTGAATGTCATGTTTCTTCTTTCAGTTGTTTGTTCAATGTCTCTTCATATTTGTCACAAGTCAAGTGGTTATGAACTTCATGTTTCACGACTTCTTTGTTCTTTTTATGCTCTTTGTCTTTATCACAAACGTTGTAGCAGTAGAAGTTCGGTTTTAGCCCTATGATGCGCTGTGAAGCGCATCACAGTTCTACCATTGAGCTTGCCTATTACCTTTTTAGTGCGGTATTGTAATCGGTGTCAGCTTTGATGACATGACATGACTGTGACTATCAGTACACAGGAGTTTGATATTATCTTCATATTTTGGTTTGAGAACATCATAGCACAATAAATGCATATGAACCTTCGAAGAATGCAGGGGTTGGGGATGGGGTTAGGGGATGGAGTCAGGGGGATGGGGTTGGGGGATGGGTTTACCTCTTCATATTTTTAAATGTGTTTCCCATGGGGCGCATGGGGCACACTGGCACGAGGCCCACCTGAAGTTGCTGGCAGACATGGAGCAGCGGGAGGAGGCCGCAAAGCCCGTGCTGAGAGAACTGGAAAAAGACCTGGCGAAAGCCAAAGAATCTCAAGAGGCCTGCGCGACCCAGCAGCAATCAGGAGCATTGCTATGCCCTGCTATGCGTTGGGAGAAGTTTCCGACCTCACTTGCCCCAGGGAAAAAGTAAGCATGGTTCGTCCCTGCTTTGCAGATCTGCCAGGGATTGTCATCCAAGTATTCCCAGCTGGAAACTAAGGCAGTGGAAGTCACCAAGGTTCAGCAACTGCAGGAGAATGAGAGTGGCCAGTGATTTCAGGGTTCCTGATCACTGGGGGTTTTGAAGGTCTCCAGTTTCCACCATCGAAAAATTGTAGTGTTGTCTTCTTGTGGCTCTTTCCTTGGGTTATTTCTGTTTAGAAGCCGCCATGGAGAGGTTTCAGGATGTTTTGGGTCAACATGTTCCCAATTGATCCCAATTGATGATCCTGGTGGTGACAGTTTTGGGCGGATAACATGGGATAACTTGGGATAACATGAGATAATGCCATTTTGCTTCCTTGAAGCCATTCTGGGAGATGACCCCCCCAGGAGAGCTTCGAAACCCTGCGTGAGAATCCGGAGAAGGCGAAGCCTAAAGCTGTCAAGGCCTGGCTTCGTTGGCTCACTCGTGCTAGTGGTCACTCAGATCTTTGCGCAGGTACTGTTGGGATTCTTTTTCAGTTCCTTCCACTTCCTGTTTTCTTTTGGGTGAATTTTGAGGCCGACATGTGCCAAGAGCTTTGTAATTAGGAATGGCCTGGGTGCCAGACATGCCTGCATATACCGATGGAATACCTATACGCAAATCGTCACGATGGCTGTGAGGCCTTGAAGGGCCCCTTGCAGCAACTGGCTCTGGACGAGAAGCAACTCAACAGCCTGCCTGAAACATTGGCCAAGAAAAAGGCCAAGCGAACTCCCAAAGAGAGGCACAACGGGGCCGCAAGGGGGTGCCAGGCACAGGGTGTTGGGGCGTTCCAGGGCACCTGGTCTTGAGATGGGTATCAGATCCACATGCGTTGCTTCAATTCCGCCATCAGTCAAGAAAACCATCGCCCTTGGAGGATCATCCCAACCAGTAGCTGGTTGGCAAGTGTGCTGACAAGATGTGTTGTAAATGGATCAAGTCATTTGAGGGACTCACCAGCGACAGCATTGCCAAATAATTCAGGAGATCCCAATTTTGAGGGGAACATGACCTCTATAGATATGACAAACCAGTGGTTTCCCCTGGAAAGGATCCACAAATGGTGTTTTTTTTTTTTTTTCGGATAGAGTTGATGGAGTTTATCCTAATCTTCAGACATTTCCTTCCTGTTAACATTGCACATTTAGCGGTATACCGGTATACGGTATACCGGTATACCGGTATTGCCGGAGACATCCAAACATCCTAGTGTTGGCTTTTTCTCATGGCGGATATCAATGATATCCCATTATGTTATATACTCTAGAGTCTCAATTATAATCTCCATCAACTGGTAGTATGCCATACCCCTATCTAATCTACAGTGTATCTATGATATTTGGTCCAAAGCTGCTGGAGCAGTCGCCAGGAAGTTCTTGGTCGCTGTGACGGAGGCACTGCAGGCTCAGGTGAAAGCTCGCCAGGGCCCAAGCAGATGGAGCCCAGGTCGCGGTCGATGGTTTCTCAGGTGAGTGAGGTACTTATATAAATACTTATAGCCCCCCCCCCGCCCAAAAAAGCAGAAAAGTTGGAAAGCTGGAAATGCTGGGGAAACCATCATCGACCTATTAATTAGCCTGGACATCTATTTTTTTCGGGATGACTATCATTCAATACTTATAGATGCAGGACGCTAACTTGGCAATGAAGAATCCCCAGAAGAGGAAGAAGATCCATGAAAAAAGGATATTATGTCCTTGCTCCATCTGGTTTCTCATGCGCTGAGGAAAAGACTTGCAGTCAAAATGCCAGAGAGAAGTCTGTGCTCGCGAGGCAGAATTCCGCATTATCCAGTGTTGGTTGATGCCCTGATGCCATCAAGATCCATCAAGTACGAGAAATCCATGGGCAACCCAACAGCTAGGCGATCTCCAAGTTTCTTCATGCGCTTCTCGCATGGCAACCTCGAGATGACATGCTCCGCTTGGGTTCAGCTGTCGAGAGGAGAAACTTAAAGCAGTTGCTGCAGAAGGGCCAATCCGAGCGAAGGTGGGAATAAGGACATGGAATGACATGGGATTGACATATCCTGTGATGTTCCAATGGATTTGGAATGGTTTAGGGTTGGTTTGCGATTGTGCCGGTTTTCTTCTTCAATCATGTTTTTTCTCACTTTCTACTTTCTCCGTTTCAAATCCTTTTAGAAGTTGGTTCCGCACGTTCCACGATGTTCCACGTGTGTGGCCAGGCGATAGAAGCTTCGAGTAAGGGCATCCTGGACAAAGAGGCGCACATCAAAAATGCCGAGGACACCGCGTTGGACATCGGAACTTGAGCCAAAATGGGCAGAAATCCATAGAAATCCATCAAGGCTGCAATGACTTTGGAGACATTTGGAGACATGGGCCTTTGGCTGTAAAAGCTTCTTGGTATCACCCTCATGGCCCAAGTGGTAAGCCAGCTTTCCTTTAGTTTCAAGCCGTGGGAGTGCAGATCTTGACGGGGACAGCTGACCCACACCTTTCATTGACCATTGCAGCTGCAGGTTCGAATTTGCCAGATGGTTTTGTTCAAGACTAGGGTACTCCAAAATCCCATGGTTTATCATCAATGTATTGTTCCATTCAGATTTCGTTTTGATGGGTATAACTGGGATAACTGCCACATTTCTGGACGAACCCAGATCGGAATGCTGGAAAGTCAGGGTTCCAGGAGCAAGTGGACGCCTGCATCCAGGCCCTCAAGGAACATGAGGCCGGTGACGACTTCCTGACGACACACTGAGACCAAGATGACCAAGGTTCCAAGGTCAGGAGATTCACAGAATACATAGGCTAGCTGGGAAATACCCATGAACAATGGAGGTTTGTAGCTGGGAAAATCACCCAGCCATAAATGGAGGTTTGTAGCTGGGAAATCTCCTATATTATATATAGCTGGGAGACTAAGCTATGAATGGAGGATTTTCCAGCAAGCCATGTTTGATGACCAGAGGCGATTTTTGAATGATGCTCTGTGATTCTATTTCTATATGATTGTGTATGATTTGAACACACATTGTCATACTTCCGGCATCTTCCGGCAATGAAGGAAAGATCTGTTTGTTGAGTTGCTTTTTGCTTTAACTGGAGGTTGTGACCGGAACCTTTGGGACCGGGTTTCACTGCGATTTCCAACTGTGGGATCTGTGAGGCAAAAATGACTTCTGTGGGGAAGATGCTGAGATTCAACTCTTGGAGCGAATCTTGCTGCTGGGCAATCAGCCATCCCCTCTGTCCTGGGCGGTGGCCGTATTGAAGGCTGTGAAACATGTGAACAACTTCAATACGACCACTATATTCTGCTTAATCATAAGGCGCAAAAATAAGAGTGACGTGTCTTTCTCTCACAACTGAGCCAGACGGCTTATCACCCGCGTCAAACCTATGGGTGTAGGGATCCCTTAGCCAACTCGACACCTGCACAACTGCTGGAAATGGAAGCCAGGTTGCATTTGTTGCGACGAGCTGCCAGTCGACTCGGCGGCTACCCTGGGCTGTGGCCATGGCTGGTACTGCCCAGGATGCATCAATCGTTTCGTGGAGGCTGGGGTGAAAACATCCCTCCTGGGTGGGGAAGAAAGCTTGAAGTGGAACTTCCACTGCTTTTCTGAATTTATTTGAATGCTTTTGGAATAGCTGTAGGCTATATATGGCTACATATAGCTATCATCCCGCAATAGAATTTGGAACTGGAGTGCGCCCCAGAAGACCCGCCAAGCCTCTCCAAAGTATGAGGGAGATCCTTTCAGGATGGTTATCCCATTGTGGAATGGGCGCCATCTGATTTCTTTGTTTGATGCGGTAACGGCATGTAATAGCAAGGTTGACTAGCTCGGAACCGGCAAGAGAACAAATTCAAGATGATGTCCCCATTTTTTGGATATCACAGTTTCTAGGTTAATTATGAATTATTGCTGTTTATGTCCAAAATTTAGTGTTTCTTGGTTCGCCTGAGCTAGCTATATCCAATCACCACCCCGGTACGGTCCATGACTGCGCACAGGCACGCTTAGACGAGGGAATTGCTGGAGATATCCCATGCCCGGATTGCGGCAAGGCCATTTCCGAAGAGGATCTTGCACGACACCTTCCTTGAATTATGTGGACTACTGCTGTGCAAGAGGAGTGGTAGTTGTTGGTAGCCCAGCAGGAGCTACAAGTCGGTAGAGTTCCTGGTAAAGTATGATAAAGGAGGAGGCATCCGGGTCTTCTAGACGCGCTACTGGATCATTCATCAACCCTCTGCTACCAAGGATTGCTCCCAAAGCAAACCATCTTCCGGCTTCATGCCTCAAACATCAACCGCGCGGCTGTGGCTTCTGGTGCCAAACCTCGCCCATGAATCTTGCTTGCATCAATTCTTTGGGTTTTCTTTTGGGGCGAATCAGCAGTGATATATTTTGACATGCCATGACATGCCATGTCCATCCATTTTGGGGTTTCGACAGTAAACATGTTGATGCGGCCACTATGTATACGACTTACGATCAGATATATAATTCAAAAGATGCAACTTTAATGGCATTTTGGAGCCACAGTGCCCTGATTTCACTGTGTAGTTGTAGCCGCTGCCAGTCAGAATTGGCAATGCGGCGTAAAGGTGTTTTCACCTTGTTGAACACATAGCCGTGCACCAATTATCAGATCAACACCAACCCATCAGAATAGTGGATATACAAGTAAACCCCCATTTCAGAATTCTAGTTGGGCTTCAGCCAAAGTTGTGTCCATGGTGGGTTGGACGCAGCCCTAGAAACTGGTTGAAGCTTTGAGGTCCAACGCCTGACTGTCACATGCACAAGACCTTTGAAGAGGGAAAACCTGCATGTGAAACATGCCCTCTTTGTGAGAAGGAATCCTGTCGCTTGGAAGTGCAAGGAGAGGTGTGTATGGGTCAAGTTATATATTGATTATGTTGGGGCAGATTCAAGCAGCTTTGCCGCGGCAAGGTTGGTGGTGTGGAGCCCAGCCCTACCACAGTGGCTTGACTTGCGAGCAGCATCGCAAAAAGGACACCCGAAGCAGCGGTTCCAAGGATGATGAGAGTCACTTGGCGGAGTTTGGGGAGTCGGTCCAAGGGTGCGCCTAGGGAACCTGCTGTGCATCCCCTGCTTACTTTCTGAGCTTAACACTACACGACTACAGGGTATTGCAGGGTAGCAGATTCTTAGTCAGGTCCTGAAAGTATTTGTTCATCATCAAAGGCGTCAAAATGCGCTCCATACTTCGTCAGATGGCCGAAGGTCCCAAGAAACATGTCGTTTTTTTTACTCAGGAGCGTGCCAAATGCCTCCCTACCTGTTTGTGTCAGGTTGATGAAAGATTCCATCACCATGACCGGGACATCGATCAAACATGACCAGATACAAAACAAAATCTTCAGCTCCCCTGGATGCCACAAATCATCAAAACATACGACCAAGATCACCAATGGAACCCACAAACATTATCAAACATTGCAGTATTTCAGTATTTCATGGTATTTCCAATTTTCTGCCATCAGCATGTTGCTTTGTGGAAGATTCCAAGCGCCATTTGAGGCTTTCTGAAGTGGATGAAGGACACTGGAACAAAGCAGTGTCCCACTTGCACCTTGGCGAGCTAACTGATTGATGCGGTCTCTCCAAATGATACCTCCCCAATCTTGCCCATCACCTATCCGACCTATCCATCATTATTATCCTTCCTTCCCAAGATGTCCCACGGTTCATCATATCGCATGCTTAATTTATCTTAATTTCCTCACGTGGGTATGGGTCAAAATTAAAGACCTAGGGGACTAGGGGACCACAGATGCTGGCAATTTCTAAGTTGATAAACCGTCTCTTTTAAGGGCATCCAATTTTGACCACCCACGTTTGCTCCATGAAGTGGATCCGGCCACCTGTGTTGCTAGGTGGGATGGCCACATCCAAAGAGAATTTGGAGATGCAGACAGATCAGGCAGAGAAGCACTGACCATGGCGTTGCCATGTCCTTCTTCCACTGGTTGATCACTCCTAATTTTTCTCGAACAACAGTTGACTTAGGATTATTCTTATCCGATAATAAGGCATGCTTTTTCAGATTTGGGCTGGTGCCCGTCACCTCAATCATCCTCAGCGATTTCTCAGATGATCCAAGCCACCTGGGGACCACCTGGGACCAGGTGGAGGAGTGCCACAAAATGATTTGCCGCAGCTGCGGCACCAAATTCTGCTTTGGGTGTAACGCCATCCTCACGGAGAGCTACACATGTCGCATGGCGATGGCGGAGGACCTCCCTGAGTGCCGGATAAAACCGCCGGGCGGTTATGCAATTCTGCTATTATAGTATATGTTAGATATGTTAGATTATGTTAGTATCACTGACCACTTGACCACGATCTGGAACAATGCACATGTCTTCTCGGTGATTTGAGTGGGTTCAAGAGTTCATGCAAATGACAAGTAGGGTAGAACACCATTGTTGGACCCAATGTGCCCTTGGCATGTCTACTGAGTCTACTGTCGCATCTCCGCAATCTCGTGCTGAATCTGGCTTACCGCCGAGGTGGTTGCACGCAAAATGCGCACAACTTTGTGGACCCACACACCGGGGAGCTGGTGAAACACCTGCAGAAGAAAGAGAAAGCCAAAGCGAAAGCGAAAGCCAAATCCAAATCCAGGCTGGATGATTTGGATGCTTTTTGATTTCTTTATCAGCGGATGAGTTTATCACATATCCCACTAAAAGTTAAACTCTTGGCACAGGATCCACACACCACCAAGCAGGTCAGGAGCTTTTTGACCAGTCTGAACTTGCACTTGATTGGTGAAACTGGTAGCCTCCACGAATGGGACTTTGCTGTGCCAGTCCCATGAGAAACCTCGTATGGTCGCAGATGGGTACACCATGTTACACTTTGAATATTGCAAGAGGTTTTCTTGGCTGATCCCTGTGCCTCTACAAACCACCAACCAGTTCCGGCACAGGCGGTGAGGGCCAGGAGCTCCCCGGAGCATCGGAGCAGCTTTGCAGCCGAAAGGCGGCAGTGGGTAAATATGGGAAATCATTCCACAGTGGTGCTCTTGGAGACGTGCATGGATTTTCCATGATTTTCCGATTTTCAATTGCCAGGCTCAGTTAGCTTGCCATAATTATATACAAGATTATAGAAGGTATGGGTGCAAACCTGGTCCTTTGACCGACAACAAGGGAGAGCAAAGTGGGCGCCTTTCAACAACAAAAACGAGGATGTTGAGTACCCAACATCATGTCGCAGCTGGTGACTTGCAACCATAACTCCATGGAAGCTAGCAGAACTAAAAGGGTGATCGTCTTGCAGCCTCTCGTATACTGTAAAATATTGTAGATCACTCTGAGTGGCAAAGTCTTGGAACGAGACTCAGGGTTTTACAGGATTGGGATGGTTTTGCACTCATTTCCTAGATCTTTAGAAGAATTTGAAGAGATGCTGCAGATTGAGAAGGGCCTAAAGTGAATCCACCTGGCGAATGAATTCCCTGCCTCCCTGTGAGGCACTTTTTTTGGTGAGAGCGGGGGGCCGGGGCTGGACTGACCTGCCACAGTGAGTGACCGGGGGCTTCACTATGATAATGACATGAGCTTGGTCCCCTAGATCTGAATTTTGGGTTGAACTGCCTTCACCTCTCTTCTGATTCGAATTGAAGTACCCTCTTTGTGGTCCCTTAAGTTGCAATTCGTGTCAACTTCAAGATAGCGAATGCATGTACACTATATACAGTCGACTGTATCCACTATGGCAGGTGATTGCAGCTTATAGGGCGTCACCCGATCCAAGGGGAGAGCTGGTGTCAGAGTGAGTTTGAGCTGGGTTTGTTCCTGTGCCAATGCTCAATTTCATCAGTTTAGTGTATAGTATAGCACACATGTTTGATTATTTTAATAATTTCTGCATGTTTGTGCAGATCTTTTATGTCAGTCTGCTCTCCCCATTTTGACTTTGTTAATAATGCTTCTTTTGAGGCTTTGCTACTTGCCTTGTATTATAGTTTGACCATGTTTGACCCAAGCAGCCCAAGCTAAAAGTTTGTGCCAATTCGTCGCAAGACTCTAACAGATCCTACAGCATCTTGCAGCCAAGACAGGACAGAATGTCTCGACTGTGCGCTTTCAGAAAAGATGCCAAGGTTTGTAGGGCTCACAAACAAACACATAAAGGAAACCTGCATGAAGTTCCAGTAGACCTTTTCAGTCTCAGAAACTTCCAATAGAGTCAATATATCAGCCCAGTTCACAAGACAGCAATGCATAAGACATTTTTCAAATCATTAATAACCAATATGTATGCATATATGTATATATACAATACACACACACATATATATATAATATCTACATAGAATTACACGCAATGATATATTATATATTATCTCACATGGATGTAGGTTGGTTGGGTAGGGTCTTCATGTGATCTGAAAGATTGGGGTAGGATTAATGAACTTGGGCCACATTTTCTATATTATATGTATATATATATATATATGTACTGTATAAAGGTTGTGATGTATGCATACCAAAATATCGCAAGCCTCCCCAACGCTGTCTTGAAGATGCCCCGACCTCAGGTGACGGCTTTTGGCCGCGAAAAAAAAAAACGCAGAGCGAACCGCCGAAGCGCGGTGTTTCAACTGGATCTTCAAAGTCAGGATCCAGATTGTTTGAAGATGGGCCATCGAATATTTTTGGATGTAAATAGTTATGTATATATATATATATATTTGTACGTACAAATCTATATGTATATGACAAGCATGATGCTTGGGGTTGTCTATGTTTGTCTTAAAAATGGGGAACCCCCAAATTAGAGTATTTCTTTTAGTAAAAAAAAACGATCAACAGCCCGGTGCCCATGGTGGTCAGGTCATGGAGTGGTGTCACTGAAATTGTACATGACCTTCATCATCACGGTTGTGGCTTAGATTTCTCCACATTCGGGGAATGGAACCCCCGCAAGATTACATGTGAATATTAGACTTTCATTTACAATAGGCTCCCTGAAGTGGTGATGCTTTGCCGCAAGACCTGACCAGCATCTTCACGCGCGGACCTTGGGCTACCGCCATTTGGCGCAGTTGTTCCAGTGCAGTGGCAGAGTCGGTGCAGCCAAAACGCGAATGCTTGGGGCAGTCATCTCTGCGTATCTCTGCATGGCAGCAGCCAGGTGGATGAACCCACTTGCAGCTTGGAAATGGCTTTGTCCAAGTATATGGGGTACACCAAAAATCATTCAACATAGTTCATCATCATTTCTTTCCAGGTTTAACATGGTAATGTTGGATAGTTTCGGCCGCGAACTGGGCAAGCCCCAAATAAGTGTTTTTGCTTGCCTTGAAAAACCAGTTCCGGTCTCTACTTCTCCTTTGTTTCCCTGAGGGGATTCTTCAGCAGGTGACACTGATGTCCGTCATCACCGATTTGCCGATAGTTGGATCAGGAGGCAGCAGCTCCCAAAAGCGAACCCGACCCAGGCGTCACATTGCCACTGTCAAGGTGTAGAGAGGCAGAATGGGGCGGTTCATCAATCTACAATACAAACCCCCTATCAATCAGATCTTCCAGGACGGTATCCAAAATGGTATGGTTCCATAAGCCAAGGAGGTTTGGGCCCCCGCCATGGCGGCTTGGGCTGCAGATGTTCAGCTGAAGGCAAGGCATCGATTTGAAACGATTTGAAACGCCTCAAATGAGATGGTTGTATTGGCCAGAAAACACCACAGGATTGTGGTCCTGGTGGGTGATTTCAATTGATTTCGTATGTGTATATATATATATATATAGTACTCGCATGTATGTATATTACATTTATATGCGTGTAATACATGTATGTGTGCGCATGTATGTGTGCGCAATCCCCACCCGGTCAAATCAATGCACATCGGATAAAGAATGATACATGATATACTCAAGATATAGTAGAGAATAATGTATAAGAATGTAAAGATATAGTAAAGATATATATAGTAGAAAAATGTAAAGCTATAGTAAAGATATGGTATCATCAAAATCCCCAGACTCAGATGGTGGGGGGCCTAATAGTCTGGCCCCACCAAGGCAAACGCTGTGGCTCCTGGAGCTGGATACCCTGTGACATTGCACACCTGTCGGGGGGATCCAGTGCGACAAGCCGAGTGGTGAGGAGCACTTGATGCAGAATGATGCACAAAAGAGGCTGTAATCATTGTAATCCATCATTAAAATTCATGAAAGCCTTACCAACTCCGAGTCGTATGCAAACAAACCACCGGAAATATGTAGTTACCACGTTTCAACTGTGATTTTGTGTTTGTTTGGAACCCAGAGTTCCACCTTGGAAATTTGAGGTCGGTCAGCCTCCCCGACCCCGGCAGGCCGAGGTGGGAGTCTCCGCAAATGGCACAAAGTATGGATGTCATTTCATCCTGGTACCTCCGTGCATATGGGGGTTTCCTAAAATGGGGGTACCCAAAAATGGATGGTTTATAATGGAAAATCCCAATCTAAAATGGATGATTTGGGGGTACCCCTATTTTAGTGACGGGCCAGCTTTTGAGCTCAGTTTTCGAAGGAATGATCAAGAGCAAGTTTTGCCCATTGAGATGTGTGTTTAAATGGATAAATAGATAAATAAATAAATAAAAACACACACACACACATATATATATACACATAATACACAGATATACAGATATGTGCAAGTACATGTTTTCTCAGGGATACAGACAGTAATATGGCAGATGATGGCGGCAGTCCTCATCCCTTTGTCCATGCGCAGCTGACAGGTGGCAGCGTTCATGTGCCTGGCCTGCCTCCCGGCCTGCCCTGCGTTTCTGGGCAGCCACGAGCTTTGACCTCAGCTACAATGAATTGACTTGGTTAACTGGGGTTTATGTGGGAGATGATAACTACAGCGGTTTATAAACTATAATTTGTAATTGGGGGGCCTCACCTTGCACATTTTTGATCGGTCCCCAAGAGCGTCAGCTCAGGGGCCATGGCCCAGATCAAGGTTCGGTGCGGCTGCGCGGCTTCTTAAGGTGGTTCCGGCGATTCCAGGGGGTTCTGGTGTGGGTTCCGGTTGTTCTGGGGTCGTTCCGGAGGTTCCGGGGGGTTCTTGTGTGGGTTCTGGGAGGTTCCAAGATGTTTCTGTGGCGGTTCCGGAGGTTCTGGTGTCGTGGTTCCTGGATGTTCCTCGGTGTATTTACTGTAGGTTCCAGGATGGGTCGCCTGTCACCAGGGTAAAGATGGGTGTTCGCTGGCTGCTCTCACGCTTTTCCTACCACCTTTGCTGTTGGGGATGTCACCTGGGCTTATTTTCTCACAATGAACATGTGCCCCTTTTTTCAATCCAAACAAACCTGATCAGCCTGAAGCAATTGGAGCTCATGGCTTTGCCACACCAGTAGCATCATGTAACATCCATCTCTGTCAATGCTGAGGCTTATGCAGCTCCACTTCGGCCCATCCCAGTGGCTCAGTTTCCACCAAATCTTGGGGGAACCAAGGCTGGGGATGGTAGGAAAATGTATTGGAACTCCCCTATCTGCAGGGAATTATGGAACACATAGATTTTGGTAACTGCACTGGATGGGACACATCTTATCTAATTTTGGGGAAATGGTTGCAGGATTTGAAGGACATCCCGATCTCGGCTGGTAGAAACGTGTGGAGAAACGCATGTTTTCCATTGTTTTCCAGTGATTTCCCTAAAACTGGGCCAGTGAATTAAGCTGAGTGCTCTTGGTTGCCCAATTCTGTGACCCGCAATCCCGTCGTGGGGGCCCATATCATATGCTCGACCATTAGGTTATATTTACCAATGTGCTTAGTACATGTTCTTGGGTCCCGCACAGGAAGATAGGCAAGTAGATCCAAGATGATCCACGAGTATGGCCTGGTAGACGCTGGATTTATTTGATTTTGCCATCTCTTTAGTTTGCTCATTTAATGCCAACAACGTGGGTTCTAAATAGATGGTTGTTACACCATGAAGATCCTTGTGGTTCCACCTGACAGATATGAGGTGAGGAGCAGCTCCACTCCCACAGCCAGAGCCTCTGGGATCCTGGAGGAAACGCAGAGTCGCCCTTGGGAAACCCCCTGAGTCTCCTTGATCACCGTTTTGTTGGTCCCCAACATTTGGAGAAGGAAACTGCAATTGTCAACAATTGGGGCAAAAAAAAACCATGGCCAACTTAGAGTAGAGGGTGACTCGGCATGATTAGGCCGAGTTTATTTGAAGCCACAAGGCACTTGGCTGGAGATGATTAGCACGAGACATCACGAGACCATCCAACGGCAGGGGAGTGCAGTAGCTGCCGCTCTTGCTATCCTGACATCTAGGGACAGAACTCAATGGTCAGCACAAATCTTTGCAATGCTCCGGTGCTTTAAACTTTAAACTGGCGATTAGATTCCTGAAATTGCATCGATTTCCCAATGATTTTCCAACAGAAACATAGGATCTTCGATTGCTAGGTTGAATTTGAGGGTCTTTGCTTCTCTGTTTGAGCCACCTTTTTCTTCTGCTTCAGGCCGTACCCTGCAACATGCGGCCGCCTGGCCCGCGTGGAAGCACAAAGTGCTTCAAGCCCTCTGTTTCCTTTTGCCAGTCATTTGGTAAGAATGGTAGTTTAAAGTTGAAAGCACCAAAAACTGGGCCGTAACCAAGAAATATGTGTGCACACAAGCACACACAGATATATATATATATATATTACATACATATACGCACACATTCTGAAACCTGGGGCTGTAATAATAGAACCAACCAAATTCCAGATCATTTGCCAAACAGAAGCCTTCCGACTACCCGTGACATGAGCAGAGCAAGTCATTGAGCGACTGACGTCTGAGGTACGGCCCAGCGCCGGCACAGCCCAAGGCCACAAAGTTGCCACCCCCAATCTCACCAAGAGAGATCATGGCAGGTTTTCGGTAGGGGTATTCACCATGGTTTCGCGTTAAACTCCCCTTAAACCCAGTGAATCATTTTGCAGCTTTGGTAGCGAGGCACCTGTGGCGCTGCCTCTTCATCCTTCCATGCCCGCCGCACCAGCGCCTTTGATACGCCCGCCACCGCCAGTGGCCCCTGCGCCTCTGAACGCGGGAGTGCGCACGCCGCCTGTGCCGATGCCCGTGTGGCAACCAGTGCCGAGCGGTCGCACCGATGTGGCTTGGAGAAAACAATCATTCTATGATGTTCGATGCTGATGGAGGATGTTTTGGTTGGTGCCCAAGAGAGCTTCAACCAGCAAATCTTCAGACTGGTAGTATGGCCCAAACAATTGCCACCAAAATTCTACGGCAGCATATCCAAAAAGACATAGATTGAGAGCAATTATGTTGGAGCCCATCCTCAGCACAATTGTCGCGTCAGCCTTTTATTGGCAGATGAATTAGAAAGGCATGCGGTACACTACATTCTTCTTTACAAAATGGAAAGTACGGCTTTCTGCTGAAGATGATCCCTTGGATTTGATTCGCCTCGTCCTTTTGCTCTCTCCCTGGGCACCCCTGCTGGCAGGTCGTTTGTTTAGATGGCTGCTCTCATCCCACTGTTTGGAAATTGAAACTGGAATATATGAGAAGAGACCCCGTCCTGAACGTTTTTGTAAATGCTGCTGGAAGTTAGTCTCCATTAGGGCAGTTGGGGATGAATGCCATTCGCTTACTGAATGCTGGCGGGGGGAGTTGAAGAGACAATTTTTTTTTTCAAATTTGCAGACTTAGTAGGACATAAGCATTCGAGAACAAATTTTGACGCCGTTCCCAAGATTCCTGAGCTGACAGAGGCAGAACAAAAAACGTTTTGGAATTATATATTTGGCGAAACTCACACTGCATGTGACAAATGACAAGAACGCTTGACAAGCCAGCGGCCACCTGATATTTGGTTAAGTTTGCTCCGTGCCTGGCAGCTGAGATCATTGGTGGAAGCTGGCGAACGAACATTTAGAAGAAATTTGAGATCACAGATGCGAAACATTATTTTTCTGGTCAGTGATGAAAGCAGCACGAGGTCGGTTTCACACGTGCCCGGCTAAAACTCAGGCATTTGCATGCCCTTTGTTTGATGTTTTTGTTTTGGCCCTACCCCGTCCCGCTGTTTCTGTTGAGTGAATGCGCCGCCGCACTTGCATGGGCGAGTGCACAGGGCGCAAGAACCGAACAAGACAGAACAGGAGAACAATTATGTAATATTGTGTATGTTTGTGTATAGTATAGTTATCTCTTTGTATAAACAAGCATCAATATCAAGTACTGTATATACAAATATGCGTTACTATGGATTTATTTTGCATATCAATATCATAGCAATTATGAATCATAGCATTATCATACATTATCTAATTATGAATCCCATCCCCCTTATTAAACACCGACCAGAAACCATTGTGGAGGTGGGGTATGTATTTACACATACTCGGCACTATTGAGGGGGTGTTTGATATCAGGGGGATGGTTCTATTCACCAGCCATTACCTTCTGGTAAACAAACATAGCTATCAAAAACTGGACCATTTATTAGATGAATGACCTACTAAAAATGCTGATTTTCCATAGCCATGTCAAATCACCCGCCATTACTGGGTGCATGTCCCATTAGAAGGGCTGCGGGTCGCCGTCTCAGGTTTCAGTCCCTCCCACAGCGACGCCAGCGACACCTGCGGCGAAGCAAAGCCCTACGTTGACGGTGCTGATCCGAGATTTCGAGATGTAGCTGGGGCCAAAATCAGATTGGGAGGGGATGGGGATGGGGATGGGATGTGGTAAATCCATGCAAATCCTCTACCAAAAAGCCAAACCACATCTAACCGTTTTTCGGTATTCTTTTCGAATCCAATTGTTGAAGGTTTGCAATGAGCCTCAGAATGGCAAGAGTTTGTATGGCGTAGTAGAAGCCTTGCCGCCGCATAAATGCATTAAGCATCATTAAGCGGAATTCACATGATGAAAATTTTGCAACATTATTTTTTTGGACAGCACAATGCACGACTGTGGACGGAAGATACATTGGCAAGTACAATACATAGTAGGAAAGATTTTTTCCATGTGAACAGAGATGAGGCCAATTTTGGCTCTCGAAGGGTTGTAACATGTTGAAGCCGAGGACTGCCAACCTGCCTGGAGATTGGGGGTCTGACCTCAGTGCGGATCACAGTTCCAAGAGAGGTCCTGTATTGACAGCTTCCATTACCTTCCTGCATCGGTTGGGGCGCTGACATGAGACGAGTTTAAAACTGCGATTTGCAATGGATCTGTTTGGATCAGGTAGATTTCTTCCATCATCTTCCATTCATGGCGCTGACAGTGAAGAATCATGTGCTCTGTGCTGATCATATTTGCACAATTTTGCACATGAAAGCTGTTTTTTTGATGTGAGATGATGATGGCGCGAGGGAGAAAGATCGTACAATGATATGATTTAGGTCATCTGTGATGTTTGCCAATATGACCCCGTCACTTACCAGCATATGAAATACCCCCACAACTTTCAAATACTCTCAAATCAACATCTACCATACTAAGTTGGCATGCATCATAGAAACATGTTTCAATATGTAACATGAATCATATCACCCTTTCCATGCACTTCAGGACATGTATATTTTTCTATGGCTTTGGCCAAGGCTCAAAGTCACCGCCTGCAAAACTTGGGTTGAATGGCCCACCAGCTATGCACCAAGGTTGCTGTGCCAGCCTGGCGGAACACATCTTGCTGGTGGTCTCTGAATTGGTCCAGTGGCCAAAGTTTGCGAAGGGACGTCATTTTGGTTGGTGAAATCACCATGAAGGGAAGATCCGTAATGCAACCAGGTATCACCGTGCGAACACTATCAACCAAGAATGAAGCCACTGTCAATGACACAAGTATTATAGACTTGTCAGCCAGAAAAAAAAAACAGTCGAACCAGTCGAACCATCAACTTAAGCATCAATCAACTACTCTCCAGTGACTACTACTTGGAATGACGCATCAACGGCATCAACGATCAAGTATTCATTAACCATCAAGAGCTGGAATGATGAACCAACCTAATTTTTGGAACAACATCGACTTCATCAGATCTTATCAGCTAGCCAACAAGCAAGTCACATGTGTCATGACTTTCCAGGCCCAAGGTCTTCGAATTCTTGTCTCGCTGGAGCCTTCGGGTCCCAGTGTACCAGTGCTCCTTGGCCGCGTCAACTTTGGCCAGGTTGGACTTGCCGAAAACGGACTACGAAATTGTTGATGCAGTTGTTGCTTTATGTCAAGGCCACTCTTGAGGTTTTGTTGATATACATGCGCGCACACACACACATATATATATATACATATACATTACACATAAATATTTCATTTGTACGCACTGACATGCTTGTTGATGGCTACTTGTTGATTGATGTCAAGCTTATTCTTGCGTTGGGATTGCTTCGGCTGGGGCACCAGCCTAGCCCTGCAGCTTCTACATGGCCGGACTTGTGGAACCCACGTGTTGTTTGGGTATGTCCAAACATGGGGTGAACAAAATCATCCACCAACAATATATGTTTCATTTATATGATTGTTTATTTGTGATGTTTTGGGGTCCCTACACTCCTAAAGTTTGGGGATGTACTCATCCATACCTGCAGCATCCTTGACTCGGCCTAGGCCGAGGACTGGACGCGAAGATCCAGCATGGCATCAGGCAAGGTACATGGGATAATGATCCTTGTCCAATCAGCAGCCTTCGATTTGTCCAATCTGGACCAGCACCTCTTGCTCTCGGAGGGTTGAAGATTGTTGCTTACCAGCTATCTACCTAAAGTGTAAGGCTGCGAGGAAGAACTTGCATGCAAATGACCTGAGTTGGTTTGCTCGTGTCATTTGTGCGGTGTCCCTTTGTCCCTTGCAGTTTGTACCTGGAGGGTGTGAGCCCGCGATATGGGCACAGAGTAAGACCGTGTTTCTGACTCCGCGTGTGTACGTCAAGATCAATCACGACAAAATGAGTTCGGTGAAAATTCCCCAGAAAGACCATTACCTGGTTGCAACTTGTGAGGAGCCATCCTTCTCCGTCAGGTCTATGGTAACTATCAGGAACTCCTTGCCGAAGCACTTCAGCAGTCCAATGCTGACAGCGTTTCTTGGCGCCAAATGTCAGTCAACAATGGGTTGATTCAGTTGAATATTTGAACCATTTCGAGCCAAAAACTGGGGAGAGACCATTCAATCCCGCAAGAATGACTTTTCCTGGCTGCATCAGTTAAAAAGACCATCTTGGTGACAAGCGGTGCTCCTGATCAACTCTGGAAAGGTAGAGGACAATCAATCTGCGGTGGGCATGACCAAGTATCATCCCAACCTAAAATTTCACCGAGATTTTCCCGTCCACTGGGGCGAATGCAACTGTGTAGGTTCCAAATGTAGGTATGAACAGCAACAAGTGGAAGGTCACCAAAACGCTTCGGCCTAAAGCCGACGATGAATCGTGGGTTCTTGCGGTCCTCAACTGTCAGAAACATTCCACAGTCAACCATTGTTCCATACCATGCCAACAATCGATTGGATCATATCCCATTCTTATTGGTGGAGAATGCTCAGACTGCTCAGATCCAAATTTTCCAGTAGACTCCATCAGATACACCCCCAGAATATGTTGCCAAACATCCCCTGTATTTTGAATTTTGGATGTGTTTTCTTCTTGCGGCAAGCCTTGGGCAGCCTTGGGTACTTTTAGAGCGGTTTCTGCCATAAACCATGTGATACACACTCTGCCCAGCCAAAAACATATCCCCATTTTGGTAGTACTATCAGTCGTATTTTTTACTTGTGCAATTTGCCATCGATGGAGATGCCTGTGCATACATACATATGTACACCCATGCATGCATACATCCAAACACAGAATGCAACGCAATGCACTGCACTGCACTGCAATACAATACGATACAATACAGTACAATACAATACAATACACACACAATATACATACCGACATACATACAACATACATATCGTATATACATATTGAATTTGAATCATATAGATGTGCGCACACACACATATGTGTATATAAAATATATTATAACATATATGCAGTATATATAACCACAATATATATATATATATGTTTATGCATACACATTTGTATACACATATATTGGTACATAGATGCTATAACTTGAGATGATTCTAAGACACGTTCCAGGTCCGTGGCTTCTTCCAACAGTCCAGCTGTGCCACACCTGGGAAAATCACTTGGCGCCTGGGAGAGGTGTGGCCCTTGGTGGCAGGTTGAAATCCCTGGATCATGTGTTTTTACATGGTTCATTGGATTGGTTTAAGGGAAAATTTACAGGAAACCATGGATTTTCCCATGAAATGTAGAGGTTTCCTGTGAAATTTCCCATTAACCAATCCAATGAATGGTATGTTCATTGGACAATCATGGGATAATAATTGGACAATCATACCAAGAATCAAAAATAGTAAGCAGTAATAATATAACAATGATACTGGGACAAAATTGGGACAATATTGGGATAATATTGAGATATCAATGGGAGAATATAGGGATAATATTGGGATATATAGATATGATATAATGATATACTTGTATATAATTGCATGATGATGTGATGTTAAGGGGATACAGTACAAAACGGGATGTCTTGGGATACATGATTTATGTTCCATCGGTTTGAATATTTTTCAGTGGCCTCTTGGGAGTTGGACCTCGCAACACGTGATGAATGCTGTGATGAATGCTGTGATGAATGGCAACAATGGCCTTGAATCAAAATAAAACCATTCAGATATTGGAGTTGGTGCTTCAACATGCTTCAACATGCTTCAACATGCTTCAACATGCTTCAACATGCTTCAATCACCATTAACCACCCACGATCCGCTTGGCGCTTCCCTGTGGGCCTGTGGGATGATGTGCGAGTGGGATGCCTCGCCAACTGCTCAGGTGCAGGGTTTTCTCCGGCTGTGCTTCACCGCCTTTGGTCTCCCAGCACCCAACTGCCATCCGGCAGTGTGGTATCAGCAGCGGGCTCCCAGGGTTCCGAAGGTTGGGGGGGGAATATAACTTGAGAGGCTGGGCTGGTTGTTTCAGCTTAGCTGGACTGGTAGAATCCTTCTTGTGGCACGTTCGTTTCATGTTTGAATTGATTTTGAGCGAACTCAAATGGTGGATTTGCGGGTCCTGCAATTCTGGGTGCAACCACCTCAATTTGAATTACTGATATAGATCCATGATTTGGCTGTCTCAATCCCAACTTTCCATGGTGTAATCATGCGAAATCCCCAGTATTGTAAGTTAGATCTGCGGTACTGTCAGTTAAATCAACATGTTTGACGGTTAAGATGGTTAAGTCACATCTTTGATGGCTAAATTCAAATCCCTGCTTCTGTTTGTAAAATCCGAACGTCAGCATCTGGTGTCCCAAGGTTGATCAGAGAGGTCACCGACGATACTGCAGTCTCTTGGCCATGTCGACCGATACCATCATGAATATGTAGGACATTGTTAGGACCCTGGTCTCATACGCAGGACAAATGTGTACGTAACACATATATACTGCGTATGTGTAACATATGTGTATATTAGTGTATAATATATATATATATATTAATATTTCAATGCAGTTGCACTTTTGGTATATCTATGCGAATGAAAGATTAATGCACCCTCATCCATTGGCATCTTTTGCAACCGTCCGTTGGCCTGCTTTTGAGCCCTAGGGGTCGATCAACGAAGACCAGTCGTTGCAACTGCTGCGACTCTTGCTGCGGCGGCTGCTTTCAGGTGCGCGATGCCAGCAATAGCTCGTTGGGTCTCAACGGGGCCACAGGGACGAAGTTTCTTCCGGGACAGGTCGGAATCACCACTTTTTACTTTCCACATTTTCATTATTTTTGCGAGTATTTCTTGTGCGTTTTGTTGGGGCTGTTTTTTTAAACTGTTGACAGCACTGAGACAGAGCCCATCATTTGGAAAGGCCTGCGTTGAGTGAAAGTTAATCAATTAACTATAGATTGTCGGGAGAACAAAGACACATTCCTGCAGCAGGTTCGCAAGCAGAAAAGGAGGCGGCTGAGTGCAGAGGGTGCTGTTTGAGTGGAGCTCAGAGCAAGTCTTGCTATATAGAGTCTGTCGCAGTGCTTCTGCATGGACCCATCCAGAATAAGTTGTTCAAAGTTGAACACTATATGGGATCTCTTAGCGCATACTCAGTATCATTTTGCGGAAACTACTAGTCTGGGATGTATTCAAGCCGCCATCTAGCGAGGGTTTGTACGTATAAACTCATTTAGATTTATGCAATTCAGGCACGCTTCCGTTGCTGCTTCCTTCTGATCACATGCCACACGCCTTGCTTTGCACTACCTTTGGAGTTGACAGGTGCAACCTGTACAAGGATCGCACCTTGGGGTTGTGGGCAGTGCTGAAACCCCCAAATTTGCAACAGCAATTGCCCTGGCAACTGGAAATTTATCCCATAAAGGTTTATTCTAATTGGGCAATGATCTATAAATGGTGGACTTCCCAATCTCTTAATTTTGAAATGATCTTGATGATAGGAAAAGTGCGGGGCAACTCACAAAATAGGGTCTCCTGAAATGTGATCACCGCTAGATGCTGAACCCTATTTCTGGCAGACAATCATTTGCTGGGGGTGCGATGCGCTGTGACCCCCAGCCAGCATGAACTTCTCTGAAGGGAAGCTGATACTTAAGCCACCAGCTCATAAGCTGTTGTCATCTGTTGTCCCAGAATCGGCTCACTGTAAGGGAGTACTTGCAAGACTAAGAACCCGGAAGTCTTTTGTTTAGGGTAAGCAACTCTGTTTCCTGGAGACTTTCCATCAACGAAGAGATGTTGAGGCCTGGCTGCCAGCGTGGCAAACATGTCCTCTAAGGCTCGAGGATTTGGGACAAGCTCGGGGAAAGCAGCCCTTTCTTCGTCCCAATTTTGCGAACGGAACTGGGTTGATGGAATCTATTTGCAACAAATGCTGATGCTGATGATGCAGCTGATGATGATGCTGATGCTGCTGCTGCTGATGATGATGGTATGGTGATGGTGGTGATGGTGATGATGATTGATTGATTGATTGATTGATTGATTGATTGATTGATTGATTGATTGATTGATTGATTGATTGATTGATTGATTGATTGATTGATTGATTGATTGATTGATTGATTGATTGATGATGATGATGATGATGCTGATGATGCTGATGATGATGCTGATGATGCTGATGATGCTGATGATGCTGATGATGCTGATGATGCTGATGCTGCTGCTGCTGCTGATGATGATGATGATGATGAGGATGAGGATGACGATGGCGATGGCGATGAGGACGACGATGAGGACGAAGATGACGATGATGATGAGATCCTGTTGGTGTTCGTTGCCAACTGATAGCCTTCGGAATGGTGGACGTACAGTTTTAGTGAAACCAAATTCCGCCGAGGGTCGTGGAGACCATTGTTGCACAATCACAGTCAGACTTTTGGCGTCTTCATAAATGTATATATATAATTATATATATATGTGTATAATATGTGGACACCTGCATTGGTGCCGCTGATATGGTGTGCATGGATCTGTTGAGATCTCTTTGAGTCACGCTCGATGTCGGCTCAGCTGGGAGGAATGTCAGAGCACGCTTGAGTGAAATTCTGGCTTTGAAACCATTGTAACGCAAAAGCATTGTGGAAATTCCCAAAAAATCCTTATCTCTCCTGTGCTTCATTCCTTGCTTATTGGTATCCCTACGAATTGAGTCATCGGGGCCGTTTCAGCTTGTGAGCCATCAAGGCCTGAGGACGATATTGAAATCCGAAATCCTCCATACCAGCGAACATCAGCAAAACTCTCAGGCTGACCCAAGCTGTGTATCTCAAGAGACTTCACCTTCGCAGTTTTTTCTCGCTCTACCATGGCGAGGTTGCTGGGCCATGTTTTCCGCGACAGCTCCCTTGAATTTGGCGCAGGATCGTCGCATCGAAGAGCGTTCCATCTTGACTTGGGGCGCCAATGCCAATCGTCAGTGCCTGTCAGATGATGCCAGGGTGGTGCCGGCTCCCAAACATGTATCGTTTCTGCGGCCACTGCGGTCCCTGGCCGCTGGATGGGAAGGCTCACTGTTGATCGATGCGGACGGGAGCCTGTGGGGTGGTGGCAGCAATCGCGGCCAGTGCTTGTCAGAAGAACTCAGTGCCTTTGTTGAGTCGGTGATTTTTAATGGATCCCTGTTGGTTCATCCGCCAGAGTCATGGGGAATCATGAGGAATCCACTGGGAAAATCCCAGGTGATGAACATGTGCCCCTGTCGCGTTTGGACATCGCAGAGCTGGACGGGGTCCCCTTTGAAGCCGCTGACATGGGCCGTGATCATATCTTGGCGATCCTGGAGGGTGGTCGAGCGGTGATCTCCTGGGGACCTTCCAATGAGTTTGGGCAGATCGGACACGGGCTTCCTGCTCTCATTATTTCATTCATGTTTTTATATCTAAATCATCCCTGATGTATGGAGATGATGCACCCAAATCAATTTACAAACTGTGACTACGCAGATGACTAATTACAGTAACTCTCAAGCACCACCTAGGCTTCCCTATCGTTCGCGGGTCAGACCTGGAGTTGTCCATTTGGGCGGCGTGCTGGTGAAGCAAGTGGCCTGTGGAGAACACCATTCGTTGGTTCTCACAGCGCATGGTGAGGCTTGGGATTTCGTTGTGTCCACAGGATTTTCCAAGGCCTTTTAAGATTGGATATTCGGTCTGAATCCTGAAAGGAATTCTGCCATTCTGCAGCCGGAAATCAATGATATTTATGATATTTCCATATTTGTAACTGCTTCAGTTTTGATCAACATTGTGCATATTTTGGAGCGCCCCATGTTTGGAGCCATGCGAGGTCTATTCCTTTGGCTGCAATCTGCATGGAGCTTTGGGCTCTGGTAGATGTGGATCTCAAGAGCAAGCGGAACGGGTACTAGGCAGCCACTGCCTCTGAGTATATAATATAATATAATATAAACTGTCCTAAATTGAACAATTTCAGTGGTTTCATTCCATTCAACTAATTGGAACCAGTGTGCAGTTGCAGCAGTCTTCTGCCATCCAGCGCACAATTGTGCCATTCCATGTGTAGCATCGACCGATGAATCATACGCAATCACACGCATGGAAGTGGTTTTCGCCGGCAGAAATTCACCACAGTTGAAACCTGAAACCGCTGGCTCCAATCGGTTCCAATGGGTTCCCAAGCTGTCAGGCAATCACCTGCGCAGCATGCCGGTGCGGGGTATCTCTGCGGGCGCTCAGAGTTCCATGGCTCTCTCCATCGGTGGCCACGTCTTCTGCTGGGGATGCAACGGTCGTGGGCGCTTGGGCCTGGGCCCTGCCTACGATCAGGAGTTTATCCAACATTTTCCAACATATATACTGTAGTTGCTGGGTCATGATGATTCATCATGATGATGATGGTGGTGATGATGGTGGTGATGATGATGGTGGTGGTGATGATGATGATGATGATGATGATGGGGATGAGGATAAGGATGAGGATGAGATGCTGTTCTTTTCGTTGTTTGTGCCAGGAGCCTACGGTTTTAGCCCCTGTGGTGGTACCAAATCTTCCCGGAGTCGCCAGGGCCATCGCTGCTGGCGGCCAACATTCTGCTGTCATCCTGCGTCGTGGGCGCTTGTTCCTAGCAGGAGACAACCGATCAGGTCAACTGGGGCAGTCCAGGAAAGATGTGGATTGGACCAGTACATTCTTCGAGCTCCCTTTTCAAGACTACATGCTGAGAGTTCGTGTCCTGGAGTGTGCTTGAGGTTTCTTTTCGCCACCCCACCTAAGTTTTGGTGCATTGCTCCTGCAAAAAGGAGCATGTATGTATGATGCCATAAGTATCGATGTACGGGTTTTTAGTTTGGCGTGGGCCTGCAGGACAATGTGCGCAGGTTCAGCATAGTTTAAAAGCCAGGTGCAGGTGCAGGCAGTCCTCGGGGAATGAGAGGCCCTCGATTTATGTTGCCCCGACCAAGCTACTGTAATTGTGGAAAGCATTGGAAAGCGTATTTTTTGAAAAATAAACAAGCGATTTCGCCATTTTGAAAAAGCGAAAAACAGCGATTGAAAAACAATTGCGAAAAAAAAAAGAAAAACAAATGCAATGTAAAAGGGAAAAAAAGCAAACAGTAACCAAAACTCGGTAATTCTTCGTGTTTTGCAGCATTCACAATCGTTTTTTTTTTTCCGCTTTTTTATCGTGTTTTTTTGCTTTTTCAAATCGCTTTTTTGTCGTTTTTTTTCCCGCATTTTCCCTCAGTTTTTGAAACTTTCTACTTCTGCCACATTGCCAATCGTTTCTTTCTTTTTCAAATCGTTTGTTTGTTGCTTTGTTCTCTGCGATTTTGAAACAAAACAAGGTTTATAGCAGGCGACACAACCCTTGATACATCACTTAAAAAACTTAGAATCCTTCTTGAAAGAGATGCTGGATGCATCCAAACCAGTGCAAATATACTGTAAGCACCAGCGTGCCACCATACATTGTGTATTGTATCCTCCTTTTCTTTCATCGACCTTGTCCATGAGATATGGCTGCTGTTTGCCCCAACACTTTCTGTCCACCATGGGACCGGAAAAAGGTACAGTTTCCCTTGGGAAGAAACATACGCTGATCCTTTCCTATGATGGGGAGCTGTATGCTTGTGGCTGCAATTCGGAGGGGCAACTCGGGAGCAAGGCGGCTCAACCTGATACCACACAACCGGTGGATGTACCTGTGCGACTGAGCTTGCAGTTGGACGAGGCCTGAAATGAAGAAGTTCACAGGGCTTGATTTTAGCCTTGAAAATTGAGTTGCATGCATGACACATGGGACGCACCTAAGCCAGCGCGCACGCATGTTTCACTTATTTTTCGACTTTTTTGGGGATGTGTTTGTTAGTTTTTGGATTCCTGTCTCACTTCCAGCTTCCATTGTCAGGATTTGGCCCTCCCATTATGACGTTAGAATATGTTACTGTTACTTGTAGAATAACTCTTTAGAGCTTAACAGTTGCCTTCTCATATTATTTCATATTTTCATATATGTTCACATTTCATGGTACTCTTGGATGTGGAAGGCGGTTCTGTTTGCAGTTGATAGGCTTATTTACTTGCAGGAAAGCAATTGGGGTAAGGCGGTACTTTTTGCGTTTAGCTTGGGGTTGGCATGACAGCTTGAAAGTGGCACGTTGATATCTTGGAGTCACTTGCATACCAATTGTGGCCATTGTAGATGCGTTGCGGCAGGAATCAACATATCCACTAACACTTTGATGTAGATATTTGGCCCCAGCGTTGAAGCGTTACCAATAGGATTTATGATCCAGGTCCTGCCTTTTCTGACTTAGGTGCAACCGGTGCGTTCCATGCAGTTCTACTAACCCCGAAGTGTTTAGTACTGAGTTCAACGTCTGCCTGTAAGAATCCACAATTTCCTGTGTCATCCCTTCCCCTTCCTCATAATAATCACTAAACACCCCCATAAACCATGGTTTAGCAGGGGATTGACATATTATTGTGACCACACAATTGGGGTATTTATTATGAACCCATCGCACCCTGGCAGGCCTCCCCCAAAGACTGTATGGTGGTGGGCTTGTCCTCTTCTCATGATCACACAGTGGCCATGGTCGTGTCGATTCCCGAGGGCACCAAGCGTGACTGCGAGGCATTTTTTGGATCTAAAAAGGGGGGAGACCCCAAAAATTCATAAAAAAATCCCAAAACATATGTGGCAAATTTATGCAACTTATTTCAATGGGTCTCAAAATAATTTTCCCCTCAAAATATCTCAATACATATTCCATCTCTTTAAATTGAATGGGTGAAACACTGGGTAGTGTACCAATAGGCCCACAAAATTCGCAAAATTAGCAATCCTCAGTATGAAATAGCCCATTTTGAAAGTCAATTATACATGTTGACCATCTTGTTGACCCCCACACATCTGTGAAACTCGAAGACATTACAAGGATGTCTGAAAAACAACTCCAAACCCTGCCCTCCAGAACGTCTCAAGATGTTTTTTCCTTGATGTCTTTTCCTTTGTTGGTGCTCTGGTGGGAAAGCCTTGGCTTACATGTCCGACGCCAACAAAGTGATACAGCAAGTAACCTTGAGCAGCGGCCAGAGGAACCGTTGATGGTGATGATACCGACCCTGGTTTGTTTGGGCCATACTCCCATTATCTTTCATTTCATCCACTAGATTTCCTAGTGAGTGTTATCTCTGTTGGAGTGTGCATCTTGCAAATTCCGGATCATGGACCCATGTAGACCCCCTGCTACTCCCGTTGTGGGCCCATGTCCCATCGCCACCTACCATTGCCGCCGTGACTCCAAGGTGAAGGTCAGCCGAAGATTTCCTCAGGCCGACCTCAAACCTCTGCCTCCACCCGTGGAGACATGGGCCCCGATGCCATGCAAACGCAGCGCGCCAACCGTGCAGCTCTCTTTATCAAGACCATGAACACCATCCATGAGGAGAAGTCGGAGAAGGGGTGGATGTGATGGATGTGATGGATGTGATGGATGTGATGGATGTGATGGATGTGATGGTTGGTTGCAGGATGTTGCAGCTATTGTTGTTGCTGCGATTGGGGATGACTTGGCGCAGGGAGATGTGGGCAACAGGAATTCGGGCAAAACAATGACACAGAGGGATGAACGGAGGTCACCAATTCCCCTCCCGAGCAATGGCCATGGATTTGCGCTTACAGGTCGCTGTTTTTCCAGAAGCTGATTAGCATTGATTTGCACCAGTTTCCCTTACCCAGGCTGATCCCAGGCTGTTGGCAGCGCCACCACCAATGCCTGCCTTGTCACAGGACGTGCTTCCTGCCCAAAATCCACTGCCGAGCTTCGAGGCCATCACCAACCGTGATTTGCCTCGGCCTTCCACTGGACAAGCTGGGCGCAGCTCGGAAAGCCTGTCCTCTGGGTGCACCAGCCGCGTGGGGCGGTCTCCCAGAGGTCTCAGTGTGGTGTCCAAGTCGAAGAAAACTGGAACTGATGAAGGGATGCTGGCGGAAGATCCTCGGATTTTTTATGGCCTTGTTGTCAGAAGTGGTCGAACAATGTCGAACAAGTGAACAGGTGTGGCCAGGTCTGGCTGAATAAACTCTTCCCCAATTTGTTTGCCCAAATTGGACGATTTCCTATACAAGTTTACCACTTCCGATTTGATGTTTCCACTCTTGTTGGTCCTTGATGTTGGCTTGAACCGAACCAGACAATAAATGGGTCTTTTGGGTAAGATGTTTGCTGAGGGGTCAGCTTGGGGTACGCCGTAGAATCATGGGAATCCACTCCACCATGGGAATAGTACTGGTGCTTTCACTTTCATTTCTTTACCCCTACGACAGCCAAGATTGTCTGAGTTGACCAGTTTTGTTAGTTTTGGGTTGACATTTTCCAAAACCATTCAAAACCTGCCACTATCGAGCAAAATATCAGAAAGTCTGCAGACAGAATTCGCAGATGTTTTCCATGTTCTCGAAGGCCACGGTGCCGTGATCTCATGATACCATTCTTTGGACACCTGCCAGAAAACTAGCATTTGAGGATTGTTGCCAACCATTTGCGGTGATTTTGGGGATTGGGTTAACACATTTGGTGGAGATTACATGGCACTTGCAGGAAGTTGTTCTGCTTCAACCCGTGGTTCAACCTGGTGTGGCTGCATCGGTTGCTCGGCCAGATCGAACCCTCCCGGAAAGTGATTTTCCTGGATATTGGAATCTTTGAGCAGCTGAAATGTTAAACTCTTAAACATAAATGGAGCGAGCATGTCTTAGTCTTACTCAATAATATGACCGAATTCATCTGAACATGTCTTACTATGTCTTACTCTGAAATTGACAAACTAACAGTTGTTAGATATTGATGGAGATGGGATAGACCTTTTTTCTTTTTCTTCCCCCTCCTTTTGTGTGCATACAATATTTACAAAAAAATTAGGATTCAGGCTTGGTACATGACTTGTTCCGGGCCATTTGTAAAACCCTTTGCTGCAGCATTTGTGTGGGTGGTCGGCAATAGATGCAGCAAGGGCTCAACCTGGACAAACAGATGGGATGAAGACACTGACTCGTCCGACTTGTCTCAGCCAAAACTTGAGGTTGGCTTTGCAAGTTTGTCAGTGGCGAAGCTGTTGTCCCTAATTCAGTCAGCCCAAAGTGACTCAGTTGCACGACAATGCTCGTGAGTTTTCAATGTTTCCTCTTGCCAAAAGGATGTGCAAAACATTGCAAAACTATTTGGAGTTTTATGTGTGGTTTATGATGCTATCGGCAATGTCTATGTTTGTTCTATTCACAAAAGATCGCATGCAAGTGCCTGACAATTTTCCAGATCCGAGAGAGATGCAACTGTGCCTACCGCTGCGCTGACGACATCTCTTCATTATATTACATAAATATGTCGGATACTATATATATAGATTTACTTTCATTTTATATTATTGCTCTGGACTGGATTATATTGCATTACATCTCATCTCATATCATTGCATCGCATCGCATCTCCTTTCCCTTTTTCTCCGACATGACATTACATTGTATTTGGTTGGATTAGATTACATTGCATTGCAGCACATCACATCACATTGCATCGTATCAATTATACACGCATCATTACATTGTAAACGCACATAGTCACATATAGTCACATTTTTGTTTTTCTTTTTTACTCTCTCTCTCTCTCTCTCTCTTTCTATGCGTATTATCACGCACAGACACGTGCCGCACGTGCACATATATCCAAGCGCCTGCGATACTTCGCAAGTCGTCTTTTCATCGGTCAGGTAGCCAATCCCCAGCCGCCATCGATGACTTGAGAAGTTCACTTTCGGCTGCGTTTGCCAGCCCATCACTGCTCAATGCTTCCTTCTGCTTTCCCGGGCTCTACAAACCTCGCTTGGACGCTGGAGGCCTCCTCAATGTCTCTGGGTTGGCAAAGATGGTCCATGGTTTGTACATGTGAAACTAATGTAAACTAAACATGTACCTGCTGTTTAGTCAAAAACCTATGTTCTTGAACACCATTTTGAAGAAGTTTCCCAACGTTGGGTCCCATGTAAACTCCGCCAGAACTGAGCCACTGCCTGTTGAAGCTGCGATGTGGGCGCCTTTTGGGCCTTGAGGTTTTCAAGGGCTTGATCCAAAGTGAAGCCTTGTTTGCCCAAGTGGAGATGCACATCATCAACGCGGCCTTTGAGGGTCTCAGCATGTGGGCCAATGATCATGACGAAGCGGCGGCTCGCTATGAAGTTCGGAGTTTCGTTCGCTGCGAAGTTGGGTTCATCTCAGTGGGTTACACCCGAAAATCACCCACTTACATTCTATCTCAATCTCATTCCATTTCCAGCCGTTTCGTTGCACAATGACTCTAGTCAATCAATATATCAATACCAATAAATACCAATTCATTGATACTATATAATTGCATCTAATTACACACTTTCATCCATGGCACATTCCACTGCCTTTCTTGAAGGCACAGGGTCATACTTGCATGGCACGCACTTGCAGTGGCCCCTCAAGTGGCCCCCTGAAAAGATTTCAAGATCTTGACACAAACTGAAAGGCATGGAAGCACGGGTTTTTGAGGGTCTTGGCCATGTCGCAGGGCTTTTAGCCCATAGGAGAGAATTTTCCGATACTTAACTTTTCATCATTTTGAAGAATTCCTTCAAACAAATAATCTCTGGCCTAATTTCCTACATTCCCTTGGATTGCAGCAGGTGTTTCCAGCTTTTCTTGCCATCCTCCCAGGAATTGAATGTGGATAAACTAATTGAATTTACCAAACTTTCTTGCAATGCCAACAGAGTTTGACAACAGACAAATATTCAACAACCAACCCACATTTTCTGCCAGAAATATCAACAAAAATTCCTATCTCCCAAAAGGGGATACCCTCCTGTAATTTGACGTAGTTATTAAACATCGCAACTTTTAAATAGGTAGTTCATCTATGAATGGGCCATTTTCCATAGCTATGTTAAATGACCAGAGGGTATCCTATCCCAACAAATGGTATGATTCCCATCATACTGTTGCTGATATATCCCATCAATTCCCAAATAAGAACACATCGATCATCATTGCTTAAATCCGTTCAGTCAGAGATAATCAGAGAAAAAAAAGCAAAAAAAAGACTCTGATTTCATTGGATTGGTTTAAGGGAAAATGTACAGGAAACCATGGATTTTCCCATGAAATATAGGGGTTTCCTGTCAACTTTCCCATTAACCAGTCCAGTGATCCCCCCAGGCCATCGCCATCTCCCCCGGGCCTCGGCCCCATGGCCTGGCCTTGAGGCCTCCTTGATCCACCGTGACCAGCTGCGGGGCCTGGCCGCACTGCTGCTCTCCCCGGTGCTGGCGGAGCCCGAGAAGCCGCAGCCCTACGAAGTGATGTCGCGGATCATGCGGCTGGTGGCCTGGAGACTTGGGTAGCGGTTGGGAACTTGGGGGAATACCCTAGGCGAAAGATGGGAAAGTCATGTGTCGATGTGGAAAACCTACGGTTTTGCTAGGACAATACTCTTGAAAATGGTTGATGTTTCATATACAAATTGGTCTATTGTATATCATAGGGGTATGGAATAATTAGTCATGGAATAACCATCCAAAATATATAGCAGCCCCCAAGTTGAGATAGAGTTTTCTACTTTATCACTCTTTTCGGATTGGATTTTTACGGACTTCTATCTTTCTGGGCGGTTGCTAATATACCGATATTTGATGTTGTTTGTTGGTTTGGTGGCTGATTTTTTGGTGATGGTTGCTGGTTTCGGGGGAAATAACAGTTAAAAATCTTATAGAAGCAACATATATGGTGATGGGGGATGACCGGGTACCCAACCCATATTAGCGGGAGGGTAGTGAGACTGGGGACTGGACCAGACAGTGGACCATATATACTTGATTTTGGACAACCGGAGGAATTTCGATGAACTGTTCGTGGGAAAATCATGAAGCACCAACGATTTAAACTCTGTTTTTCCATCGGGTGAACTTTGATAGATCCCAGGAATTTGGGTGTGAGAACCAGGGTAGAGGGGGAAATCCTGCGATTTTTTCTTGGTCTTGGGGGATAGTTCATGTTTTGGGGAGTTTTTCAGCCGCTTCATGAGGTTGGAAAGCTGGCAGCTGGGGTTTTTGTAGGTATGTAGTGCACAGTATGTGTCAAAACATGTCAACGCTATTGCCCTCAAAATTGGATGGCGCGAACTGGTAAGCAAAATCTCTGGCATCTAAAATCGCTGTGCCAACTGAGGATGCCTGCGGAGGGCCGACGCGAATTGCAAGAGGTGAGATCATGCACATGGCACAAATGTATCAAGATACAGAATGGTTGGGAGTATAATCCTTTCCCACCCTGTGCATATTGCAATTATCTTTTTAATAACCCCCGGAAACCTTTGTTTATGTTCATGTAGAGTCCCTTATCGGAAGTATTGCCATGATTTCCAGGCTTCTGCATTGGCAATGAATCTCCATTGTGTTTGTTTTGGTAGTGTTTTACGGTTTGGGCATTGGTATATAATGGTATATATATAATATATATATATAGCTATTGATCCACACACACACACATACGCACGCACACACACACACACATCACATACATATAACATACGTATACAATATACATATATTTGTACCTGTATGATATGCATCCACGTGCCAGAAGATACCATGATGAGCAATCTTAGGGATACCCTCATGTCATGGCCTCCCAGGTCCTGGTGGAAGACTGCTCTGAGGAGGAGGTCCTCCGTGGTTTGGTGCGACGCGTACGGAGCCATTGCGACGAGACGGTGAAGCGCGCACATCAGATGCAGCGGCTCTCGCCGGAGATCTGGGAAGGCTTGATGTGGCTTGGAGCGAAAAACGGGGGAGAATGTCAATGGAGGGGGGTTAGGTCAAACCATGGGGTGCAGACAACATGTATTTGTAGGTCTATATTAGGTCATTCAGGTCCATATCTTAGTGTAGTAGCAACATAACCATAGCATACCATAGCTTTATATAATTATAGTGTGTTCGTAGCCCATCCTCCAATGTAGCTACATGTAAAAAGATGATGCATGAAAAGAAAGCTGTGGCATGGCACTGCCCCAATTGCACGTACCTTCTTGCCCATATTCACGGAGGGCCTGAACCCAAATATTGGTGTGGGAACTGGTGTTCCAGGGAAGATGGGTAAAGCGGTCACCTCTTTGGGTGAGATTTTCGGTAAGCTTAAAAAAAGTGCAACACCTAAATCAAGTCTTCAAGTTGCCATTGGGCTCCACAGGTTGCTTCAACTACTTTGGGGCACCAATGAAGCCATTGCCCAACGTTTGGCGTGTTCGCTGCGCTCCTCGGAATGGCCGGAACCGGATTTTGGGCAAAGTCTCTCCCAGACTTTGTCGCAGCTGGCCACCAGGGCCAGCTCCAACTACCTGGGACGCTTCACCTTGGCGCCGCAGCTCCGCGCACCGGTGCCGGCCTTCGAATTTCATTTGCAAAGCCTGGCGGAAGAAAAGGTTCCTCCAGACACTGGGTGAAAGTCATATCTTTGGCTTTGATTTATTTCTTGTCAATCCGTTTTTTTGCTCCACGGGGGCCCAGTCTGAAGAAGTTTATTCATTTCTAATATTTCTATATATTTACTGTATAATTAATGTATTGGTTTGTTGTAGTGAAGAATGACGAACATTGCTGACACGCACTAACGTGGTGTCTTGGTCTCTTAAGTTTTTCTTGGAAGATAATGGAAGAACGAACCATCCTGAAGGCATAGAGAGGGCCAACATATGCCGCAAAGAAACAGTTTGACTCTGTTTGATGCGGTTCGATGGTAGATGCCTTGATAAATGCCTTGGTAAATGCCTTGGTAAATGCCTTGGTAAATGCCTTGGTAAATGCCTTCGTAAACGCCTTGGTAAATGCCTCCTTTCAACACCAAGATTCCGAGGAACTTGAATTTCGGCTTTTTGTGGAGAACGCTTGTGCTGGTCCCATCACTCCCTCTGAGGCGCCAGTGCAACCTTTAGGGTTAACAGGGAATAGTTCAAAGATGGCTATGTTAGAATTAGAAGTATTTATTGTCAAGAACCGATGGCAATCGATAGCCAATGACAATGATATACTCACCAGCTGCAGCAAAAGCAACGCAAAAACTGTGCGAATCCCTGGACACTTTGGTAGCAAATGGACAGTCTGTTTGATAGTTGGGGCACGCACCAAATCCTATGTTTTGTCAAACTTCATCGTTCTTTATCATGTTCCCCATCATTATCCATGATTTTCAATTGCTATCCATTGGGGTGTAATGTGGTACACCCAATGATTACCATTCCTAATATCACCATAACTGGGTAGTAAGTATCGCCCCTAAATGAAAAAATTATTATATGATTTATAAGTGGGTTCAACTACCACATTACTCCCATCTCTGGGGGTCTTGAAGAGCTTAATGCCTCAAACTGGAACTGTAGACTGACTCAGCTGGAAACAGTTGACTTGGGTGACTTTGCAGATGTGATTCAAGGGAAAACCAGCGTAGGGCTCGCGCCATTCTGGGCGCACCCACGGCCGCACTAGATGAAGGTGATCTGGCAGATCGAATAGAGGAAGCCCTTGACAGCATTTCACAGGCAATTTTTGGCAAGAGGGCTGAAAAGACAATGAGCAGGGACATCCTCTATGGCTCCACCTCAGTCCTGGCAGTGGTTGTCTGTTTGTCCAACAACCTGCTCGGTGGGAGCAAGACGTGTTGGGAAACCTGCAGCGGGCAGCCGAGTGTGCCCAGACAAGGGCGTGCTCGGAACGCTTTCGGTGACATCACGTCACATTTATGGGCGCAATTTCTTGCAGACGTGCCAGTGGCTCCTCGGCAATCATGCTCCAAGACCTTTCCACCTGGCAGGTTATGGCCCGCACTGGCGCTCAAGATTCCCATCGTCATTCCAACAGAGATTGAACGCAAGCAAGGCCATTCACTGGCGAGAGGAAGCTCCACAGATATTACCTGCAATTTTCGGTGGTGACGCTCCTGTCCTTTCGATTGCGAGCCAATTACGACCCAGGTTCAACCACCATGGAGAGCTTGTAGACAACGTAAGCCAATACACTTCGCGGCCAGCTTCTCGAAGACGGGGCACCACCCCCTGGTCTTGTCTGGAATGAGCATTCCAACGCTTTCTAAACATTCTGAAGCGACCGTCACCTCCTGGCTCAGCGCTCTCCGTGACAGCAAATCACTCCGAAAAGGGGATGCTTTCGCAAGTGGTTGTAGCTCCAGGTGTTCTCCAATCAATTCAACCAGTGCCAGCGCCTTCTGAAAAAGCTCCTTGCCGGATCAGAGTGATGAGAATCTAGTCCCCCTGCTAGATCAGCCAAATCAGAATGAGACCAGAGAGCGAGTGCCGGTCTAAGAGCTTCTGGACTTTGAGCGCTTCTAGGCCTCAGCCTGCAGGACTTCAGTCTGCTCCAGATGCTTTCCTGCCAGCGCCCTCGGCCGCACTGGGACCCTCAGCCGAGTTGGATCCCATTCATAGGTTTGGGTGAGAAGAATGAAAGTGGTTCTGCGCGTGTCAAAAAGTTTAGTTGCTGCACGTGTCAAGCAACAACTTGCTCCGCGTGCCAAGCAAGAACTTAACCAGCCCCGCTTGAGAGCTCCAGGATGTGAGTCTCCAAGCCAACGTTGCACCGACTTGTGACCAGCAAGAGAGCTCCAGGACCTGCGTCGCCTTCCCAAAGGCGCTTGCGGTGCCTACGATTCTTGTGAAAGAATAAAATTCTTAGTAAGCGGCGGAGCGCGATGAATTCACAGAGCCTCCAAAAAGTGCACGGCGAAGCGTGAACAAAAAAATTCAAAGAGCATGCTCCATCCATTCAAAATTCAGTTGCAATTTATTCGTCCTTGCCACCGCATCGGGCCTTGTAGCGGAATTCAGACACTAGCCAACGCCAGGAAATTTTGATTATATAGATGTTCGCTGGAAGAGGGCAATTGTCATCAAACTTCCGCTTCGTTCAATTCCAGATTTGGCAGGTTGGACTTCAATCTATGTCAGCTTTATTCTCTAGATTTAAAAGCCGTGACACATCCATTTTACTGGATCAGAACATTGGATGTTTGACGCACATCAGGTGCGACCTTTGTTTTGTTGCCATTTGCCATTAAGTGCTTCCGCTGTGCTTCATGTCATGATTTCACATGACGCCAGGTTTTGGAGCTGCCCCTCTACGCCGCGCGCACGGACTACGGTTTCGAGTACGTCCTGCCCAGCAAGATGCGGAGTTTCATGGCGAATCGGAATCTGGTCCCGGTCTCGTACACCCGCAAGGTCTTACAGGTGGAGAATCATCACGCGCAGGCCGGGAAGATAATGAACGGCTCATTTTTCTCGGGTTTTTTCAAGAGGTGAGACCCCAAAATTCCAATAGGACCAGAATTGAGTGAATTTCATGACATGGAGTCATGGAATCTATCTGTTTTTGGGGTGCCCAAATTTGAGAAAGACCCCAAACAAGTTTGAAACCAGATGTGATGTGTGAAATGATGTGAAATGTTTCAAGAGGTGGGACTGGGAAATCATGAGGATGTTCCGCTGAGTTTTCCTTTCTCCAGCCCTAGGATGTCGCTGTGGACCTGTTAGGTCTATCTCCAACATCAAGTGGCCAGACGAGTGGCTGCGGATTTGGAAGTGTTGCCAGGGCATGAGTTACTTGCTAGTGACTGCTAGTGCTTTAAACACGTCAGATATTGAGTGTTTTCTTATGTTTTCTTTATTTTTTCCCTTTGATTTTAGGAAAGGTCCTAATTGCTGAGTTTTCTTGATGAGTGGGGTTGAAACGATTTCGATCCGATCTGATCAGCAATGATCAACATGTTATGACAATTTGCATCGTTTTTGCCTTTGCATGTTTTTGCCCTGCACCAAGAAATTCTTTGCACCAAACCCCCATGAAGGAGCGTGTTTTTTGCATTGCTTTGTAGCAGACTGTTTTTCGATGTTTTTCCGTCATGTCAATGTGTTTGCAGGCTGCAGATTTCTAGTTGTAGGGCAAATCATTGAAACCTTCGCAACACACAGAACACATATATAGATGGATGTGTGCACCCAAATTAAATGTCAATTTTAGTTGGGATCCCATATTTTCACAGTATTTTCAGACAAACCCACATAGCTCAGCCATACCCAGCCATACGCACCCAGGATCCACATCGACCCTGCCCTGCTCTTCTTTATCCTGAAGGTCCATCGAGATCGAATCCTGGAAGATACCACGGCAGCCCTGCAGAAAGCCACGCCTGAGGATCTCAGGAGACAGCTGAAGGTGGTCTTTGAAGGTGTGAAACTCGTGGATTGATGTGTGGAATTTCTGAATTGGGATTATCCATTGAATAACCAACTAATTGAAGAAATCAATAAATAGATGAATGAATAAATAATATATATAATTATATCTAATTGTAATATTAATATATTGCATTATATAACATTATATCTCTCAGATAAGTAACTCAGTAACTGTCCCATATTTGTCACAGTTGACCAACCACTGACAATTTCTTACTTCCCTTGCAGGTGAGCAGGGCGTCGATGAAGGCGGTTTGGCGCGTGAGTTTTTTCGGCTTCTGAGCGCCCACGTCTTCACCGTGGACGGCGGTTTGTTCGATCCCCTTGTGGCGCAGAATGCCCGCGTCTTGTGGTTCAACTCGGCGTCGGTGCGGGAATCCACCGAGTTCTGGTTGGCCGGGGTGATCTTGGGCCTGGTGGTTTACAACAACATGCCGGGACTGGACGTGCGCTTCCCCCCGGTGGTTTTCAAGAAGATCAAGAATGAGCAGCTGCTCGTTGGTATTTTCCATCCTTTGAAGATGGGATGCCCAACGACCCACTGGTTGGTTTCAACCAATGTTGATGTCGTCCCCAAAAGTGGGATGATGATCATCAAATGATTAACATTTCCGGTTCGATGTTGGACATCATCTTTTTTTTTTAGGAACTCCGGTGGAACTCCCATGGAAATATATGAAACACCTCCATTTTTTATGGCTGGAAATGGCAAGCTACGAGGCTGGTACTGGAGGATCTTCGCCAGGTGCATCCTGAGACCTACTTGTCCTTACGTTCCCTGCTCTCCTGGGAGCCGGAGGAGGACCTCATGGCCGAGGAGCTGCTTGAGCTGTGAAGCTATGGTTGATGTTTTTGGGGAAAGTGTCCCAAGAAAATGGGGGGGGGGTATATACCCGAGTTCTCCCAATTTCATGGCAATCTTAAGTGGAACATCGCATTTTATTGGGCAATCTCCGTTGGAAAATTGGAAAATTCCTTGCTTATGTCGGCATTTGTGGTATTGTGCAATTTGCCATGGCTGCAGTCTCTCCAATTTTTTCCATGGGCTCATGGCCATCAAAATTGGTGATAAACATTGATAAACTAATTAAGCCATGGATGTTGCGGCACCCTAATTTCAGACAGTATGTCATGGAGACTGGTTATGTTGGAGATTGTTTAAACAGGAAACTTAAACCCATACGTAAGTTTTATCAGTGATTTGAGGAGGTTCCTGTGCATTTCCCACCTTGAAGTTTTGGGGCTATGGGTTGGTGCAATGAACGGCTGCTATACCCAGCTAAATTTTGGCGTGATAACGACAAGGGATTCCAGGGTGTCGACCTATATCCACGTTGCAGTTTTCGGTTGTGAAAAAAGGTGGGCCCAAAGTAAGCTGCTGTGAGACTACAATGACTACAAGTTAGAGAACATCAACAATTCCATTTCGCCTGTTGGCTAGCGATTTCTCCCAAACTGCTCGGTGAGCTAGCGGAGATTGTCATCCCGGTCATGACACGTTGAATGTCATGACGTGTAAAACATGGCAGGTTAGGCTTGCCGTGATGAACCCTTAGAGCGAAATCGGGTTGTGGACGACCCTCATGCAACTGGCCATCGTGATCCATCATCAAAGGAAGTTGGGAAGCAATCTTCCGAGTTACGAATGACTTTTACCTGATGACTTAGAGTAGTGGTGACTTAGAGTAGTGGTGACTTAGAGTAGTGGTGACTTAGAGTAGTGATGACCTAGAGTAGTGGTGACCTAGAGGAGTGGTGACCTAGAGAAGTGATGACATAGAGTAGTGGTGACCTAGAGGAGTGATGACCTAGAGTAGTGGTGACCTAGAGGAGTGATGACTTAGAGTAGTGGTGACTTAGAGTAGTGGTGACCTAGAGTAGTGGTGACCTAGAGTAGTGGTGACCTAGAGGAGTGATGACCTAGAGTAGTGGTGACCTAGAGGAGTGATGANGTGGTGACTTAGAGTAGTGATGACTTAGAGTAGTGGTGACCTAGAGTAGTGCTGACTTAGAGTAGTGGTGACCTAGAGTAGTGGTGACCTAGAGAAGTGATGACATAGAGTAGTGGTGACCTAGAGGAGTGATGACCTAGAGTAGTGGTGACCTAGAGGAGTGGTGACCTAGAGAAGTGATGACATACAGTAGTGGTGACCTAGAGGAGTGATGACCTAGAGTAGTGGTGACCTAGAGGAGTGGTGACTTAGAGTAGTGGTGACTTAGAGGGGTGGTGACTTAGAGTAGTGATGACTTAGAGTAGTGGTGACCTAGAGTAGTGCTGACTTAGAGTAGTGGTGACCTAGAGTAGTGGTGACCTAGAG
>BGPT01002067.1:72640-97715 GCA_003297045.1 Symbiodinium sp. clade C Y103 | reverse complement strand
GCCCGGGCGTTGTACGACGCCAGTGTGTCAAAAGCACCCGGCATGAAATTGGCCGAGAAAAGAACTGCCATTGAGATCAAAATGAGTGTCGAAAGAATGGCCGCTGCTGCTGGTTTCCTTCGATGGTGCAACAGTCATCAGCAATTGGCTGACGGAATGACAAAGACCTCTGCAAGGTTGAAGCTGGCAATGGAGCTGAAGAGAAGGATGCACAGTCTTCTCTATAACCCGCAAGGGGTGGCATCGAAGAAAGTCAAGAAAGAGGACAAGCAGGATGAGCAAGACATGCTGGACAAAGCAGCGAAGGAGTACGAGAACCAGAAGAGGATCCAAGACGGGNCATCGAAGAAAGTCAAGAAAGAGGACAAGCAGGATGAGCAAGACATGCTGGACAAAGCAGCGAAGGAGTACGAGAACCAGAAGAGGATCCAAGACGGGATCTATACTCTGACCGACATGGATGAGGAGCAACTCGAAGAGTGCAAGCTCTGTCTCCTTCCTGGATGTGGACTGAAAGCCGAAGATGGGAAGAAGTACTGCTCGAAGCGGCATTACCATGCCCATCAACACAAGAAGAAGCAAAAAGAGAAGAACTCTGAGGACGCCGAGATCCCTGAGGGATTAGTGTGGGGTATGACACTTGCCTCACAAGTCCTGCCCGCTGAGGGGTACCTGATCACTTCGATCGTGGANGATTAGTGTGGGGTATGACACTTGCCTCACAAGTCCTGCCCGCTGAGGGGTACCTGATCACTTCGATCGTGGATTACATCCCCTCTGAATTCATCATGGCCGTCAAGTTTCACCAGATCCTTGGATTTGTCCTGGCCCTGGTGTTTGGCTTGATTTTTGCCTACCACATCGGCAAGCGCACTGGTCGACGACCTGCTGTTCCGACTGAGACGGAAGAGCACACTCACAACATCCAAAGTCTTCTCGACACGATCGATACTTTGGAGGGCGTCTGCAGAATCCAGAAGGAAGAGTTCGTTGAAGCTCTGGATGAGAAAGAGAAGAAGATCAAAGAGAAGGACGACAAGATCCTCGAACTTGGAATGGAGCTGAATGAGGTGCAGTACAAGCTCGATGAGATGGGAGTGTACTGCGAAGAACAAAAGTCATCCTATGAAAGGGAGCTGGAGACTGCAGAGAATGCCATGGTGGTGTGGCGAGATACAGCCGCCACAAGTGCTCATGAAGCCAACGCGGCTCAGTTGGAGAGAGATCACTACCGGAGGCGAGCAAGAACTTTGCAGAATTGGCCGTGCTACTACACACGACATGGTGATCGATGGCATCTTTATCAAGACTGCCAAGCTCTGAATCAAAGTGAGCCGATGTGTAAAGACATGCTGTGCAGATTCTGCGGTCAAAGACTGATGGCCGAAACTGGGAATCTGGCAGTGTAGGAATTTTCTACAGCAAGCTGAGCTGGGCCCGATTTTTCACTTTTCGGCCCGTGTCAATATCAGCTCACGCTGTTGATGTCATTTCACCCATGTCACCTAAGGTGCTCTGAGGTACCAAGGTTTGTTCTTGGTGGCCGTTCTGGCCCAACGNGAAAGGAGACAACGCTGCCGACAGACTTCGTGGGCGTCGCAGCTGCATCTGGTCTTTGGGGGTTCTACGTGTTTGGGATCCACTACTACCAGATTGATAGTATATACATATTATATATGTAATATATGTATATACATATTGATACATTATATTTTGTATCAATAAAAAATATATATATATATATTATATGTGGTACATATTAGTGATACTGTATAAGTCTCAATGGTCAGGTCAGACACCTTTCGCAACAAGCCTCGTGGTTTCCCCATCGAGGCGATGACGTTAGGTTTCCTGGTGGGTTCGGTGGTTCGAGTCTGGAGACTCAGATCACGCGGTGGGTTTGTCGGAAACTTCCTGGTGCTGAACGTAGGGAATGGGGGTTGCTGGGATGATTATGAAAATGGTTAGGTCAGCAACCCTCATTCCCTGCGTTTCGCACAAGCAAGGAAAGGGTAGCCTCTGGTGACCTTCACATCGCCATGGACAAAATCACCATGGGTTTTCATAGCTAAATATAGGCAAATCATCGGTCATTTTCCATATGTTAAATAAGCAGTACCCCAAAGTCCAATGGCTTCCCATCATTTTCCCGAAAAAATGGCCATTTGGGGCGAAACACACCATTTTCAGACAGACCCACATCGGAAAAACCCATCAAAAAAACGATAGGAAATGATTGAGCCATGGGGAAAACTATGAGAAAAACTATATGAATCATTGTGAAACTGCATATATGATATAAGTCATCCTCTTCTTTGAGAACAAAACCCAGTTTTGGAGGATTTCTTTTTTTGGATCTGTGAGCCAGCACAGAATCTCAAATTTTGTTCACATGTTGTTCAATGTAAAAAAACGGGAGAAGCAAAGCGGGACATGACATGAACAACTCGGTGGTCTAATCATGTTTAAATGGATGCCCAATACCCTCTGGTAAACTAACATAGCTATTGAAAATGGCCATTTACAGTGGATATTCCCATTAAAAATGGTGATTTTCCATAGTTATGTTAGTTTACCAGATGGTATTCTATATTGAATATCCATGAACAATGGATAAATGGTCCAATCCATGAACAACCCAATCGTGAAATATGATTCAATATTCCATTTGCTCTTCCATTGGCTGATTTTTTAGGGATCCGGGAATCTGATCTGTTCATTCTGTTGGGGACGGGGTGAAACCACCCAAACATACTCTCTGGTAATCAAACATGGCTACTTGTAGCTGGAAAATCCATCATTTATACAGTTATACATGTTTTTTCCAGCTATAAACCTCCATTGAGTTCGGGGGTTTCCCAGACAGCTACGTTTGATTGCCAGAGGGTACATACATTATAATCTATGGATCAATATAGTTGGAAGGGTCATGGGTTGCAACTTTCAACAAGATGGCTAAGAAATGGATGCTTGATTGATGGAGACCTAAAAATGACCTCACTATTGGTTGATTAAAGGAAGGGGAACCCAGAAGTATAGCGCATAGGCTTGATATTTATTCTCCGGTACAGTCGCCCCCGAAACGATTGAAAAAACAATGATCTTCAAAATACTACGGCAGTATGATGGTGATTATGGTTCTATCTTGTTTTTGAATCAGCAACAAAAGGCTTAGTTATAGGAGTTGGAACAGACTATATCGGTTTGTCCCAACATAAGGATACATAAATGTACCCCAGAATCTCATGGTTGATCCTCAATGTATTGAAATGGCCACAACTTTGCGGTGAATCCCCCATTCTGGTATATTTGCATTCTATTCCATTGGTTTGTCCTACACCCATGTTTGTTGAGTAATTACTATAGTAGATCCCCACATTGTTTGTGAATTATAGGGACTGGTCCAAGATCACCCAACCCTACTCATACCTATCAAAATGACCCGGTTCTCACAGGCATCAAACCCTGACCCTCCAGGCTCTACAGCTCGAGCAAGAAGAAGCCCTGCTGAATTTCAGGCGAGGACGCAGGTGGAAGTTGGCTTAGCACCTTGCTGAGGGGAAGTTGGAGGAAAGAACACGTCGAAAAATTGATGGGGTAGAGAGTTTCAGTCTGGTTCCTCAGAGGTACTTAGAGGCATGCTTCTTTTTTGAGATGATTAGAATGATATTTGGAGAGTCCGCAACCAATCCTTATGCGCACTGTTTTTGAGGAGAGTTCTGACCCGAAAAAAAATGTTGGGCCAGTTGATGGCCAAATTCCGCATGTTGCAGCTGTCCCTTCCGCTCCCGACTCGGAAGGGGGTCCTTTTTCTTTTATGCTGGCATCTCAGCGAGCTCGCATCGCGGCGTCTGATTTCATTCGATTTTGGCTGCACAGTGATGCAACAATATGAACCAAATAGTTGCTTCATTGGGGTATATAATAGTCGAAGAGGTACAGAATGATATACTTATACAATCTTATACATATTTATATATATAGTACAGAGAGGATATACAGTACCTGCCTCGACAAACTTCAACGACTCTTAGGGCGCCTGACGCCCTACGACATGCTCTGGGCCTGGGCTCCCCGAGGTGTTGCTTCCTCCCATCATCTTCGAAGCTGGCTTGTGAGAAGCTGAGACGACTCACAGCCGATATGGCTGATGAATGGATGATGTAGATGATGAATAGCTACTTCAATATAGATATTATCAATAGGTTTTCGATGAAATTCTTAGATGTTTAAAGCATATGATGAATCTTCCTGGTCATTAAACACATGATGAAAGCCCTCAAACAAATGATTAAACATGATTAAAGCAGATTAAACCACTTTTTTTTTTGGTGCTTTGGGGGGAGAATTTGTTGTGGGTATTGTAGTATAGGATACAACCAACAATTCTTGAGAATCGGTCACAAAATGCTGGGGCATCAGCTAATTTCATGGCCCAGATTAGGGGGTCAACTTGCTGAGCCTGTCCCAGCAGCAGGAGGCCTGTTTTCAGTAGTATTGTTGGTTTAAGCGCAGGGTATCAACACTGCAACCATGTCCAAAACGCTATGTCAGTTTGATCCAAGTGCGTTCAGGTCTTTGAAAACCCAGCTTTTCGTAGACAATCTTGGCCGGATCCTCTGTATGGTGGGGATATGCAAGCTGAAGAATGGGTTGGGGGCGAGTTTCTAGCAGTTGATTGTTTCAAACAACTCGCGGTTTCAACTACTTGGCAGTTTGACATGTATCGATTCTGATCCCTTTTCGGCTACTCGTTTTCCTGGCTTCCCTGGGATATGTTGAACCCCTGATGCTGCTTGCAGGGGAGGAACATGGAATTTCAATGAATCTCATGCAATGTAAATAGATGTTGTAAGGTAAAAGTGCAAGGCAATTTCATCTTGATGGCTTACATCCTGTTCCCTTATTTTTCATGAGTAGTCATTTTGGGGTGTATATATATACACCAAATTTTCAGACCCACCCATGTGAGTTCAAATCAAAGTATATAGCTAATCACTGAAAAAAACGGCCACCACTGCAGATGGCCGCTGTAGGGAACTTCAAGGTAGGATTCCATGCAGAGCCCTGTCTCTGTACAAGTTCCATTTTTAGATCTCTCAAATTTGTCAAAGTATCTTAAACAAAGGTGCTTTGAGCCAAAGTTCCATTTTTAGATCTATCATCTTTGAGTGTCCAACATGTTTTTTTCCCAGGTGCTCTGCAATGTCATGTTGGGCCAATTGGAAGCGTCTCCACCAGGCCACGGTCGTCCGGATGTAAAAACCGAGGCTCCATTTTGGCGTTTGCCGTTGCTGGGGGCCCTCAGGAAGATGTTGATTCTGAGTGCGGGATAAAGCCACTTCCAAAACATGCGAGTGATTCAGAGACTATGACGATTTGTTTGTAAGGGAGGATGTATCTGAGAACCATTGAGAAGCACATGAATTCTTTGAACATCCTTGAATTGGGTACCCTCTGGTAAACAGCCACATAACTATGGGAAATCACCATTTTCAATGGGAAAATCCACTATAAATGGCCATTTTCAATAGCTATGTTAGTTCACCAGAGGGTAAACCATCTGTGTTGAGGCATCCAGAATCTCAGCCTGAGGTGGGAACTCTGATCAGTACATGGGTATCTGGCCTCAGTTGCACCGTGACTTCACTGGGTCAGTAGGGGGAAGTCGCAATGATTTTATTTCAGCGATTTTCAGGTTTAGTGAATTACTATGAATTACTACAATTCAGCCAGATCCAATTTTTGCAGGGAAAACGATGGCTGAAGTACTGGTATAAATACTCTTTGCCTGCCAAACATGGCAGGAAAATCGGTGAGAAATTCGGCAGTGGATTTCCCATTGCCACCTTAAATCACCCCATGAAGGTACCCCAGTTTTGGACCAACGGGATTCCCCCCACCTGTCATCCTTCGTCAATTGCGAATGTCAGATGGCAGCAGAGAGATGTCAGCAGGAAATGCTTCAAAGCGTTCCTCGCAGCTCCATCAAGTCACGAGGTGCATAGAATCTCAGCAGTCCTTAGCACTTGGGAGTGCAGTTCCACTTCGTAAAGTGCACGGGCATGTGGCCATAAGAGCCATAAGGTCCCCCCAAGCACCATGGCCAACTGTGCCCTTGAACCTGAAGCCAAGGTCGTGAGTGCTAGCATGCGATGGGCAGCCGAGACCCAGCTCATTGGGTCGGATTCCCTAATCAAACCGGGCCATTTTGGAATGCAAAGCTGCAGCAAGGGCCAACTGATGTCAAACAATTTGCCTTGAGCACGTTTTTCATGTTTTTACGCAAGTCAAAAATGTGCGTGCCTTTTTGCTCTTTCCAGTGGAGATTCAGTGGCTTGACAAGAAGGAAGCTTGCGGACTCTAGTGAAAAGTCTCTCTCTTTGAATCTGCATCAAAATCACCTTGAAACAGTCATTCAAGACTCACATGTTTCACCCAAATTTATCCAGCCATATCCAGCTCCTGGTGTGCCTTTCCATATTAGCCCATGATTTACAGTGTTTCATAAGTTACCATGAGTTACCAACTGGTGGAGGCTTTCCCAACCATCCACAGTATGTCATGTCTTTGTTGCAGAACTGAGGCTACAGGACACAGCGCAGCTTCCAATCTATTGCCACTTGTTTGGCCTGGGCTCCCAGCTGCAGCCCCTGCTGGATCATCATATGGCTATGGATCAACACCTATTTAAATGATGTTGAAATATACATGATCATATAGGACATATTTATCCATATTATACAATATTATACAAATATGTATATAATTGTATATGTATATCTCATAGTATATATATATATATCATTGTATAGTTTTTTTGTGATACTGTGTGGGTATATGAATTATACAAGTTGCGCGAGATGAAGATCCAGAACTCCCAGCTATGACTTGGGATGACAAATTGCAGCAAATTCACAGGTTTTTCACCCAGCTCGCCAGGTGCCTTGATATCAGCCACCGACCCTGTAGCCACCATTGCCTTGTTCGGAAGTAGCAGGCTGGGCACAGCTGGGCACAGTTGGGCAGGTGATGACTTCAGATGGATTCACATGGCTATTTCTTGAAACCGGGAATTCCCCAAAACGATGGGATTTCTTGCGAAGAAAACAAAAGATGTTTTGAGATACTATTTTTTGGGCCCCCATTCTAGGAAATCCCCAAATATTGGAATGGTTTCAGACGGTTTGTTTGAAAATGCAGTACTCCAGGATAGAAGTCGTCGTTTTTTTTCCATTAACACTACAATTTTGCACAATTTTGAGTCAGCAGGAATGAGACATCACTAGACGAACGATACTGGGAAGATGTCTGAGCGAACTAGTACTGAGAGGGATGTTTCCCCAAGAATCAGGTGAACTTTGCCCTATCAACAGTATGGATGCAATCAAAATCAACCAATGACATTTTGGAGATGCACTAGCCAACAACAACCACTGACCGCATTTTTGACTGGGTTTTCCCAGTGTCCGGTGCATCCATGACCCGCATTCGGTATGAGGTGCAGGAACACATTCGTCCCCTGCGTGATTTTCACAGGACTTAAAGGTAGGTAGTGCTTAAAAGATTTTAACAGATCACATTCAGCCTTGTTATGTTCAGATTCAATATGATTCAATTATGTAATATATGATAATATATATATATACATCGCTGTGCAAAGATGGAGGATACCCCTTAAAACCATATTGTAAGCACGAAAACGATGATCCCGCTGGGAGGTTCCGTACTGATCCCCTCCTTCACTCATTGATCAATGGCCGGGAAGCCCTGACTCTGGGTATGTTGTTTGGTGCTTGTAACTTGTATCTGTTTTTTTCTTGAACATATATCTAGTCATCAAAGAGTAGATAGAATAAATATAGAACTGTCAAAAAACCATCACTAAAATGGGAATATGTGTGAGAATCACATATTCTATCTACTTCAGGATGATTACACATATACGTATATATATATATATAATATTGTGTAATAATATACATATATATATACAATATATATGTATATATCGCATGTCAGAACTGTCAAGTCATATATTTGGGTTTATCAGTGAGGATATGTTCTGCAAAATTGCAAACAGATTCATAGATTGTCATAGATCATACAATTCCAAGAACTAAAGTGCCATTGTATTTACTATAAACTCAGTCTCGAACCAAAAAAGTTATCCCCAGAAAGATAGGACAGTAACATCCCACTAAAAATGGTGATAAATTGGTACTAGAAACGATTTATACATATCCCATCCCATTAAATCAGTGGTAAATTACCAATTTCTTTTTGGGGATTACTATAGGTATGAACCAACTTAGCCATGTGCCACCCACCTTGCCGACCTTCTCAGCCCAGGTGAGTCGGTGTTGAACGACGCGGTGGCCATTGTTTTATTCTCCACGCCGGGGGGCCTGGATTCCTTTGGATCATCCTCATAAATGATCCACCAGAATCATTGGATCTCTAAAAAAGGGAAAATTGGAACCCCACATGTAAAAACAGGTAAAAATATTAAAAATCATGGTTTCCGCAGTTTCCGGTGAAGATGTTCCCTTCAACCAATCCAAGAAAACAGAAACGGATGGCCTGATTTCGTTCGCAGGTTGACGCACCACATGCAGGAGGAGGAGCCAAGGCCGAACTGAGAAAAACACGTGAAGGATTTCTTGGGCAGCAGGGGACGAAAATGATAAGCGGTTTAACTAATGGGATTTTATGGGTTTTTATGGCGCTTAATGGAGATTTAATGGTGATTGAGGGATTCAATAGGATGTAATGGGATTTTATGTTGATTAATTAAATGGATGGGGATTGGACCAACAAAAATGAGATATTCACGAAATTTGCTATCTGGCAAATTTAACGTAGCTGTTGAAGACGGCCGATTTATAGTTGATTTCCCTATTAAAATTGTGATTTTCCTGAGCTATCTTAGTCTATTCAAGGGTAACCAGGTTAAAATGGATCACCCTGGGATTTTACCCATGAAAAGCACGGTAACACGGATCGTCGGACCCGTGTGTTTTTGACATCCATGTGTCAAAACGCCTCACGATTTGAGGTTTTTCTCATAACCAGTTTCGACTTCAGACGANCAAGGACGTTATAACCCCCCCCCCAAGAACAGAAACAGGAGCATGCACAACAAAAAATATGAACGCCTACACGGGTCTGAGAATACGTGTCACCAAAAACACGGTGATTTGATTTAATATCAGTTAATCAGCTAAACTTTGCGGTTTACAACCATTGAAGATGATGGATTCATTTAGCAAATATAAAGATTTCACCTGATTGAACCAAGATCCATAAATGGGTTTGTCAAATACCCAAATCTATGGGCATCAAAAGATCAAGATTTGGGAATTTCAGACAACGCCAGGTAGATCAAACCCAGGTGAAACTAAATGGTGTTGCACTGTTTGATCTGTTTGGTTTGTTGACCAAGCTGTCGTACCACTCAGGAGGTCTTACAGGTTGCTGCACATAGAGCGTGGCAAGGCGAAATCATCGACTTGAGTCATTTCAACATGGTATAAGGGTTGCACTACCCTTTACAGTATATATGGAGGTTTCCTAAAATAGGGGTATACCCCCAAATCATCCATTTGAATAGGATTTTCCATTATAAACCATCCGTTTTTGGGTACCTCCATTTTAGGAAACCCCCATATTGCAGATTGTCAAAATCCATGAACTGGGAATTCCCCGCATTGATCAACCACGTAAAATCGGCGGAATTTGCGATCTCCAAATCGGTCGCAGGTTGATTAGCATCGGAATTCTGGGTCACTTTGGTTCGGATGCCCTGTGTTTGGATGATGTTCATGAGCTCGGCGGTTGATGGATGATTCGATTGGGTTAGAGATGGCTTGTATCAGAGTCCATTGATATCCATTATGGATAATCCTATCAACCAACCTGTAGGGCCGACCTTTCGGCTAGTACTCAGTTGGTGCAGTTCAGGAGCAACCACGGGATTTTTTTGTTTTCCTCCTTGGCTTCGATGAGTTTCCGTTGGTTTCCATTTGCTTCCGATCGACCCCTTCATTATATAAAGGCATCCAGGCTTCTTCCTTTGGCGGGAGGTTTGGCCTTTCAGCCACAACAGGAGGGGTGTAAAATAGACAGCCCATCGATCCCATTGATCTTGAATCAAATGAAATCAGTCATGCTGAAATTCAAAATTGATCAGAAACTGAGAAATAATCTTCAAACTCTTTTCGATCATTGTAGTGACTCACTAAAAAATCATAACTCAAACAAATTGCTTGAGATATTTTGAGATCATAAATCATAAAGATCAAATAAACTCAATTGTAGAATATTATAGATCCTATTAGGAATTAGATCATATTACATCCTAGTTATTCTTAACCTCAATAGATTGGGTTAAGGGAAAATTTACAGGAAACCATCGATTTTCCTAGGAAATACAGTGGTTTCCTGTAAATTTTCCCTTAACCCAATCCAATGATAACCGAATCGATATTCCACTTCACCATGTCTAAAGTTCAAAACGGATTTCCACCAAGGCATAGTCCTTGTGGGCTCAGTCATCATGGGTGTCGCCGCGGGGGTTCCCCAAGGGTCGGCCATGGGGAGCTGATCATCCAACTGTTTTTTGTTTTTTGTTTGTAATGGATGCAAACGGGTACATTGACAGATACTAAAAAATATGGTTTATTCTGGGTTGTTGATTTATCATTATTATGTTAATATACTGTATTTTGGATGTTGATTTTTGGAAAGCTATTTAAAATGATGATTCATCTTGTAGAGGATGCAGCCAGTGACAAGTAGAACATTTCCACATGGGTCTGAAAATAGGGTAGCATCCAATTGAAATGGATGTATATATTACTATTATTGTTATTATTGTTATTGTTACTGTTATTATTACTATTATTGTTATTATTATCTTCCTTTTTCCTATTTATATTGCCATTTTGGGGTATCCCCCATGTTCAGACACGCCCCAAATGGTGAGATAAACTATGATAAACCAAGAAAGGGAATTGAACGTGATTTATGTTCATGTGTGATTTCAAGGTACAAACTGGTACTTGCACATGGGACAGTAGAGCTTCAAAGCTCCCTGCGCCAGCTAGTCGTCACCGCAAGGATCCAAGGGACCCCTGTGGCTGGTTGAAGATATATCTCCGTGGTGATGATTTCACACTCAGAAATCATCAGAAATCCCTTCTATGGTTTGGACATCTTTTTTCCCATTGTTTACTGGTACATTCCCGAGCTTTTTGATGCGAATCAACTTTGCCAAATCATCATCATCATAGGCTGGTGCCATGCTTTCCTGGTGCTTTTCCTGCTCCAACGACCTCACAAGGCATCGGTCATTTGCAGGGAACATGGCTACGAGAATACAGGGGCCTTCAGACCAACTAAATTCGAATTTAAAATCCCCAAGAAGAGTTTAAACATGTGCGTTTGGTTTCCAGAACTAAAGATGGAAAAGGATGGAAGAGGTGTTTCAAAAATGTCGATTCTCAATCCATGGGGGTATCCATGGGTATCCCAAATCATCCAAGTCATGATCGACCATGAGCAACCCTTGGAGCCAGGTTCCCGGACTATGAGATAGCTGGGATGTTCTTAGGTGCAGGGCCCGCAAACCAGACACTGTGGTTGTCCAACCATAGATTTACCTCGATTCACCTCGATTTTTTGGCAAATCTCATAGAAAAAATGATCTCCCAATGGGGGATTTAGCCCAAATTATGGCCATGGCGGGCCATTGAGAAGAATGATGTTTGAAAAACCACGAGACGGCATGGGAGAAGAGGCTGAAGAGGATTCAAATGGACCAGTATATCAGCGGTTGCTAGTTTCAGACTGTTCATAGTTCATGGGATCCAGGAACCAAAATCAACAATCCAAACAATCTAAATCGACAGATTCGTGGTAGAAACAACATCATCATCCCATGTTACTCCAATGGATCCCCACTGAAAAGATGACTCCGTATCTTTGGTGGTGAGGTGCATACCTCACTTTTGCTGTGACGCAACTGTTTGGTGGAGCCCTCAGATTTCATCCGGGTCATGACACAATGTTAACTGGAGGAAATCCTCCCTGAACGTTGTGACAGTTTTAGCTACTAAAAGGGTACCCCCCAAAAACAAACAAAAGGATCCAGGAGTCCAGGGGCTTCTGAATTACTGAAAATGAGATGGTGGATCAGTGAACGTGGCATGGATGCTGCAGAAGTGAATCTATCTCCAAGGTTTGAGTGGCATTACGGCCCTCTTTTGTTTCGGTACGCCATGGGCTGATGTTGCTGGCAGCAAAATGGGCCCAACACATTAGTTGTACGTGGTCAACCCAATGCCATAAACCAGTTGGGGATGGCTTTTTCATGTTTATACAAGCCATTTTGGCGATGGGTTTCTATTGGGTTACGACATTATTGGTCTCTTGTCATTTGGTTTGCTAGTCAAATCATGCTAAATCATGCAATGCTTTGGAGGGGCTGCGTCTCAGACATCTCAAAGTGTTGTGAGACGTGCACGGATCAATTCCATGACCATTGCAGAACTTCACTCAGGAAATCAATAGTCCCTTTGACTCAGGAAATCAATACCTAGTCGCTTCACCTATGTTTTAGAAATTGGGGTGGGTCACCGTATCACTCAATTTTCAACAAGGATTTGGCCCGCCAGGAGTTGTCTTGGCACACTACAATTGGTACAATCTCTCGGAGCCATCCAAGGTTCGGGGTGCCGAAGTTAAGCAGGAGAGAGCCCGTGCAGTACTGACCTAGACATGTTTTTTCTGGAACGTGCTGGCTTTATATTAGATGATTTGTTGGTGTGTCCCCTCTGGTATCATCAAATGGAGGATAGCCAAAATGGAGGTTGATAGCTGGGAAAATCATCGAACTATATGGGGATTTCCCAATGCCATGTTTGATGACACCGGAGGGTAAGTTTCATCCCACAGCCATGACTCAACGTTTCTTCCAGGACTGAAGAGTATGGAATCCTTTTTTTTTAGTCACAAAAGACCATTACATACTCAAAAAGAAGTATGGTATAGTATGGTAATGATTATGATTGTTAAAACAATTATATGACAATTATTGTTCTTATCCTTGTTCTTCATCTCATTGTTATGGTATTTTTCAATTTCTATTTCATACTCAATCAAAGAAGTATGGTAATGACTATTATTGTTGTTATCATTATTGTTTATTGTTATGGATACCCTCTGGTTATTTAACATAGCCATGGATTTTTTTCTATAAATGGAGGTCTTAATGGGAAAATCATCCAGCCATTTTCCATGTTCAACATATTTCTCCAAGATCTGCCCCTGGCGCTCCGAATTTCTGGTGCTTTCTTTAGGTGGCCTCGAAGGTGATCTTCGGCACGATCGCCAAGCTGGCGGAGTGCCTCGCCGCCATGGAAAGTGTGGATGAATTCGCCTGGTAAGGATCCTAAAGTGGGTGGGTGATGCCACATAGAAACTAAATCAAATTAAGATAGCTATTGAAAATGGCCAATTAATTATATGATTATGGTTGATTCATGGTTGATTTACCTGTGAAAAATGGTGATTTCTCCATAGTTATGTGAGTTTGCCAGAGGGTATCCCATATTTTCATGGCTTTTTTTACCCCAGTTCCGAAGTAGTTACGAAGTGGGATGATCCAACAAGTACCACCAAACTTATAGCTGATAATTCCATACATAGCGGTTGGTCTAATGATAGGTGATTACAGAATTTTTTTTAAAGAAAAAAACATGAATTTGATGGCTGAGTTGCATGACATGAATTAGGTGATGAATTGTGAATGATGGTGATCATCACTGTCGGGGGTCATGATCCCAGAAGGTCACTAATTACTAGTGGTGCACAAAAGGTGGTGGTAACAAGATTAACAAGGGATTAAAACAATTTGGTGTCACCATGGTATGGGAAAATGGAATGAAGCCAGCTAGATCTAGCCATATCTTTTTGTGTTCCAGATCCTTGATGTATGATCCTTTGACCATCCTTTGACACTATGTGCAATATTTGTGAACCAAGCAGAGAAATGCGTGAGTACAGAAGTTGAGTTCCTGACAGTCTGACACGGAAGTTTCGAGTCAGAGCAAGGGCTGGAACCATGGCCCCTTGCGCAACGTATGCTTCATATCTTCATAGTTCGCAACTTTGGTGTAGAATTGTCTAGAATGCCAGGGAAGATCGTCAGGCTTGGGTCCACAAGATCGCCTTGTCAACCAAATTTGAAATAATTTTGCCTAAAAGTCGTGTGAAACGCGCTTTCTTCTTAAGAAAGGGTGTGTAACGTACCAAGTTGGTCTGGTGTGTCACCCACCCTCCCAATCACTTTGTGCATGTTTTCTTCGCAATTGATGGGTAAATGGGGTAATTAACCCCCTTGGAACTTGAATAAAACGGCAGAATTACTGTTCAATCTTCATCCCAGTATATCCTAGCTGGTTGGTGGTGTATTTTTGTTCGCATTTCTCCTGCCTAGATATGGGATGATGATCGCAGTTGACTGGAACGTGTGTTTGATGGGGCTCAACCAGCAGCATGTCCGACGTGATTTCAGGGCTGGCGTCTTCGTGTACCTGGGAGTTGTTGCAGCATTGTCGCTGGGGCCCCCGGGTTCGCGGTGGCAGGGTGTTGCTGGGGTTTCATTGACCAAATCCTACACTTTGCATCACTTTGCCATGAAGAGCTCATTTACTTTCATTGCAAACTTGATCCAAATAGAAGACTGACTGTCATCTACGATCATCTATAGAATCTACAGTGACTGGCTTGTCCAGTTCCATCCAGGAATTGGTTTCAAAGGTTTTTTTGGAGGAACCCACCATCTTTGGCTGGTAAAAGCATCGTTTCCTGTTTTCACCGAAAATTTGTGGGACACCCGAACTCACCAATACCTCTGGCTGAGACCGTGGCAGCCTCAACTTTTCAGGCTGGGCCGCTTTCATTGGCACGGCGGCTGCATCCTTTTTGCGTTGCTGGCCATCACCGTGGCGCGAGCCGCCCATGCGCCTCGGCAGAGGGTTCCAATTGGAATGGATCAGATGGCTTCAAATTCGATACCCTCTGGTCTGGTAATTTAATGTAATTTAATAGTTTGCTATTATATTGAAAATGGCCCTTTATAGTTGATTTTCCATGATTTTCCCATTAAAAAATTAAAATGCTGATTTTCCATAGCTGTGTGAGTTTACCAGAGGGTAATTGGATCAACATTTTTTGCAGAGACTCAGCTGGACGAAGCAACGTTACCACTGCCATGTTTGACTTGCCACGCCAGGTTTTTCCATTGTCTGTTTTGCTGAACCTGTGCCGAAGGCGGGGATAGCGATAACAGTTCGCTGGTTCTGTGGCTACCTCCTGTCTTCCCCAAGAATTGATGGGTACTGAGTTGCCGGGTGTGTGCTACACTAATTATAGCAACCCGATTAAAGGCCCAAAAGGATAGAAAAGTCAGATCCAATATGATCCAATCCTAAAATAGTGGTAAATGATGGTCAATGAAACCTTTTTGTACAAAACCGACCCTCAAAAACTCTTCAGTAAGGACAGCATGGTACCGCGCCCAGCGTTTTTTTGTGGAAGGACCCGAAAGATCACCAACAACACGAGCGTGGTGATGTGGGCCGTGGGCTCGATCTGGGATATGGTGGGATGGTGCTGTGTCGGAAGATGGCCTGAAGTTACCCATAATATGGGATGAACCCCTAGTTATGGCCATGTTCATAGAAAGGTATAGCAAAGTGATGATAAATCAGTGGTTTTTGTCGGGAACCCTGTTTTCAGACAAACCCAATTTGATGTTGGAGTGAGATGTGAGCTCGACTGGTGACTCGACACATGGAAGAAACCCAAACTTGAAGGGTTCCTATGCAAAGGCCCCCAGTTGTTCGCTGAATCTGTCAGACCTGCCGACTTTGGCCATGGGGCTTTGACAATAGAAACTCGCGGGAGGCAAGCTAGTTTGGTTGGTGGTTTCAGTATGTTTTAGTCATGTTTGAACATATAACGCACCATTTGGATTGTATATACATACATGTGTATATTATATACCTCGATGTAAATTTGTATATACAATCCATAGTAGAATATTATAAAGATGGTTATTCTGGCTTTAGTCCATGTTCAGCAATGTTAAAAAAAATCCACCAGATTGATGCCCCAGGTCAGCGGTCTCCGGGGTGCGATTGCCTTCGCCCTGTCCTTGCGGGTTCCCTGCGAAGGTGAAACCCTCCGGGTCGGTGTGGGATGCAGCCACTGCCGGCTATACTGTTTGGGTGTTGTTTACCCTCTGGTAAACTAACAGTTTGCTATTGAAAATGGTGATTTAGAGGGGATTTTCCCATGAAAAATTGTGATTTTCCAGAGTTATGTGTTAGTTCACCAGAGGGTAGCACCCAGAACAATATGGTGATTTTTTGGGGATGCTCAGAAAATCTCCACAACGCTCTGCAGCTCTTTGGCTCATGTTTGAAGTCCCATTGAAAGAACGTATAAGAACGTATATGACTACAGAGTCACGGAAGTGAGTTTCTAGTTGACGGGTTCTGCACATTTCCATAATTTTCCAACCATAACCCCTAGATTATTGTAGAATCTCTACATTTTCTGTTGCAAAAAGGCTGAAAAGTCAAGGCTCAAACTGTCCGTACTTCGCATCTTCGCAGAGTTAGCGGCGCCGTGTGCGCCGGTGGTGCCATGTTTCATGCGCTGAGTACGCTGTGCAATAAGAAGTTGCTTGGCCATGGAGAGAGCCAAGGAGCGTGGTTTCTGAAAAATGGTTTCAGGATACCCTCTGGTAATTCAACAGTTTGCTATTGAAAATTGCCCTTTATAGCTGATTTTCCCATTAAAAATGGTGATTTTCCATAGCTATTATATGTTAGTTTACCAGAGGTATGGGTTTGTCTGAAAATGGTGTACAGCCATGTACAGCCCACAAATGGTACTTTTAATAGCAAAAATTGTGGCTAGTTAATGGATTTAGAGGTACCCCATTTTCAGACAAAGCAATATTTTTCAGCAACAAAGCTGAAGATTGATGATGAAAAACATGATTTCAACAATACAAACTAGGGATTTACTAGTGATTAGTATGATTCCCCAAAACTATTGGGATAGTAATTCACAACCCTCCAACGTGCGGATCTGAGCCCCCAAAATGATGGTGATTCATGGGATGCGAATGACTCATGGTACCTGATGGTGAATAGATTGCGGATTCGTGGGGATTAAACCAACCACGATGGTGATATGAGAGAACATTTAAGTGGAAAAGAAGGGGATATGATATATTCCAACCAAATTGGGAATTTGGGATTTACCATGATTCACCATGATTTACTGCATAACAAAGGGCCATTTAACAAAGGGGAAATAAATGTTCTCAACATTTCTCAACCATGGAGGTGGAATGGGGTAGCCTGTTGTCAGAGAAACCAAATTCTTCAATTTCTCCAAGCGGCCACAGTTACGAACATGCAGCCATCATTGGCCAATGGGCTGCCCATCAACTTCCCAGAGTGTTGGACATTGGACATGTCGAATCCTTCATCGTTGTTTCATGAAGTTTTGTAGTTTCTCTCTGTCTACTACCGAGTGTTCTTATGTTTCCGTTGTTCATTCAATATTGACGATCAAAGACATTTTCATAGTTTGGTTTTAACCAGTATTGCAGGTCGAATAAACATAGTGGATCATAGTGGTTGATGAGGGTCCCGTTGTGACAAGTTGCTAGATGAGATTCTCATTTTGGTCAGTGGTCAGCAATATTCCCCGTTGCATATGGGGCCGAAATTAGTCAGCCTTTGGGGCCGACAGAATTTCTGATCATTTTGGCATTCAGACATCCAGTTCTGGCCTTCATCATTTTGTATGTGGCGATATTCCCAGCTGTTGTCAATTAGCCACTACAGGCACCCCGTGTGTAGATGATTTTCCGATTCCCAGGGGCATTCTTGTACATCCTTGTCTTAGAATGTCTTAATCACATGTGTCCATTCCACATGACATGTCGGTTGGCTAATTCCGATACGGGTAGCTTAAAATCCGATGTCTTGTTGGCTGATTCTCCATATTTCAATGGTTAAAATCCCCAGCCTGTGTTGCTCAAATCGAGGTTTTGTTTCTTGAACCCATAGTTCATTTTTGTACATCCCAAAGTTTGTTGGATAAGTATGTCAAATTCTATTTCTTTACTGGTTAAATCGCACAAAATTCTGGTCAAAACCACTTTTTGGCTAGTGATTTGCCTATGTTCTCATTGTGTTTTGGTTGTCAACCTGTTTTTGGTTGAGGTCCATCTCCAAAATCTGGCGGCGCTCTGCACTCGAGGTCACGTCGTATGTCACAGTTTGTTTGGGAGCTGGGGGTGTCAGCAGAGAAAGTACCCCAACAAGACAAGGGTTTCTCTGAAAATGGGTCTATACTCCTGGAGTTATGGTCATGTTGTGTCAAAAAATGATGATTAACCCATGAATTTGGGGTTGGACCTATTGACGAAGCCTTAAAGATGGTGGTTTTACCAACAAGGGAACGGATTGATTGATGGATCAAACCTATGACGACATCCCGTGACATCCCCCCAGTTATTTTCATGTTCAATAGGGCACCAAGGGGTTTTATGCTGGTGGTTTGGTTATCCTCAGGCTGGGTTACTGATGGGTTCCCTTAAACTTGTTGGATTTAGCAAAAATGAATCTATGGTCATTCTAAGTATACTTAGATTATTTATGATATGATTATATTGGATAGCCAATAAACCAACCTCCTTGAGTTCTTTCGGCTTCAACTTCTACTGGGAGCACTATCCCCCTGTCGACTTTCAAAACCTGGCTCTGCGGACAGCAGAAGTCTCAGGAGCACCAAGAGAACTTTACTCCAAATCCATGCAAGACAGTCCTATGCTGGCTGGGTGCCTTTTCTTTTGTAAATCCGGGGGTGCGAGGATGGGACTTGACGGGATTCTCTGCCTCTGAGGGTTGACTTTGAATGGCATGTGGGTCATGGGGTCGGAGTATTGCGCTTGGCTCAAGAACGGAGCATCAAAAGGGACCAGAAGATTAGATTGTGTTTGATGAAATAAACATTGCTCCAGTCATCCATGTGTTTGTCTGAAATTGGGGAAACTACCTAAGACCCAGTCGATTGTAATTTTATTCTCACTAAAATTGAGATTTCAGGGTGTACCCCATTTTTGAAAAAGCCCATATTGATGTTGAGTGCTTTTGAACCATTTCCTGGATTCCTGTTCGAGGATTGCAGGAGCTTCTGCACAGAGATCATGAGTCATGCTGAATTAAGGGTACAGTACGTCTAGCTGGTGGTATGTACTCGTAGCAAACTTGCAGGACGCTCAAATCCCTTCAACTACATGTGTTTGTTTGAACGTAGGATGCCTTGAAATCACCTGATTAATCTAGTGTTTCCTATTAAAATCGCGATTTGGAGGGTATACCTCCAATTTTTAGACACGCCCATTTGAGTTTCGGGGGATGTCGGACATGGAAGCTATGTCCACTACATTCCCCTCGACTGAAATGATGGGCTCCTACTGCTTGTGAATTGGAGTTTTTATTCTCCCCATCAAGTTACCCTGAGTGAGCTTTGGGTAGTTCTAACCCTACCACTGGGATTGGGAGCCATGATTGTCAACGATGGTATTTTTGTGTGTATGGGTCGGAAAGATTTAAGCACATTTTGACACCGACAGGTTCACAGAGATTTTCTTCTGAGTGCCCAAGTTTGACCATATCAAGTGATACCATATTTGGTGTGGTGAATAGTGGGGAACATCCATAAACATTCATAAACAACAGCCATCCATTCTGATGTTCCACCAGTAATCCCCATTACCAGGTTTTTATACACAGCCATGTGGGGGGTGAACACTCCTTTTGATTGGAATCCCAAGACCTGTGCAAATCAAAATCTGCGGGTTGTCATAATTTTCTCCCTCCAAGATTGCCATTGAAGAAATCTCAATGGCTGTATCTCCCTGTTTGATGCATAGATCACGGCCATATATGGGGGTTTCCTAAAATGGGGGTACCCAAAAATGGACGGTTTATAGTGGAAAATCCTATTAAAATGGATGATTTAGAGGTACCCCATTTCAGGAAACCTCTATATCTCTGTAAACAAATGCCACGGGGTCTCAAGCTGCGATGCTTTGAGCCTCAGGTGCCTTGATGATCATGGCTTCCGAGTCTCTCGGATCTGAGTCATGGGTCATCTCATTTAAAATCCTTGTGGATCCCCCCCAAAGTCGGTGATTCAGATGTCATTTTCTCCATCAGTTGGCCGTAAATTTGGGTTCACTATTCTCAGACACACTCTTGTGAACATCTGAAGATCTCAAACATGTTTGGATGTTCACTTACCAGGTTTTGACCGCTGTTGAGCTATACACCTCGTCCAGGTGGTTTCAGATTTGCATGCATGTACATGGAGAAGCTGAGTGTTTGAGCTTTTTGGGGAGGGGTAACACTCCTATGTCATGACTTGACCGAAGCTTTTTCGCGAAACTGCGATGGCAATTTATCTGTAGATGTGTGCTTATTCTTGATGAGAAGCCTGTCAAGGCCATATGGCGCTATTTGGATATCAAGCACCGGGGGGGACCATGGGAACTATCACCAAAAAAAACACCCACTTCATCAGGGGTGTATTTGCCATACGGTGTCACTGCAAAGTCTTTGACATTCTGCCATGCCACCTGGCAATGGCGGCTATGGTCAGGATCCATCGCTTGACTCCGACCAGGTGGAGATTCAGGTCTCATACCTCACTGGTGACGAAGCGCTGAGGCTTCACGTCCCTTCATCCACCTTGGCCGGGTCGCTGCGAAAGATGGTGTCCCTTCAACTTCCACTGAAGCCTGGGGCCGGTCTCGTGTTGGCAACAACGGCACCGCTGGCGCCAAACAAGACGCTCAAGGAGCAAGACATTGTGGAAACTGCGAGGCTGTCATGTACCTTGGAGGAGCTGAAGGGGATTTGTTATTTTTCCATTCATTAATCCATTAATTGGGAAATTTATTGGGAAGATTTTATAGCCACAAACAACAAAAAAGATCCAAGGTACCTATGTGCCAGTGGATTTATTTGAGGCATTGCGTTGTTGCGTCAAGGGCTGCACAGAGGATGACGATGCAGACTTCAAGTTCGAGGGGTTGACAAGATTGGTAGGTTGCCAATATGTCAGAACCCTGCATCACCTACCTCAAAGCCTTCAAACCTTGTCTTTTCGGTATAATTTTGATCTGAGCTTGAAAGGAGTGGTTTTTCCAAGTGGTCTTCAAACCATGACGTTCGGGCGGGGATTCAACAAGAGCCTGAAGGGAGTGTTGTTGCCAAATGGTCTTAAAAACTTGACTTTCGGCCATTCATTTGACCAGAGTCTTGAAGGAGTAGAATTGCCGAGTAATCTTCAAAGCTTGACTTTCGGTGATCTATTTGACCAAAGTGTGAAGGATGTGATTTTGCCAAGTAGTCTTCAAAACTTGACTTTTGGTAACAAATTCAACCAGAGTCTGCAAGACGTGATTCTGCCAAGATGTCTTCAAAACTTGACTTTCGGTCATTCATTTGACCAACGTCTTGAAGGAGTAGATTTGCCGAGCAATCTTCAAAGCTTGACTTTCAGCCATTGCTTTGATCAGAGCCTGAACGTAGTTGGCTTGCCAAAGGGTCTTCAAAGCTTGACTTTGGGACACTCCTTCAACAGGAGTCTTGATGGCGTGGACTTGCCAAGCGGTCTTCAAAGCATGACTTTTGGCTTTTGCTTTCGACATAGCCTAGAAAGAATTGCTCTGCCAAGCGGTCTTCAAAGCATTGGGTTCGGCTATTTATCCAACCGGAGCCACAAAATAGACTTGCCAAGCGGTCTTCAAAGCTTGACCTTCGGCGAAAATTATGACCAAAGCCTGAAGGGAGTTATGTTGCCAAGTGGTCTGAAAAACTTGACTTTCGGTTATAAATTTGACCAGAGCCTCGAGGGGGTCGACTGGCCAAAGGGTCTTCAAAGCTTGACTTTTGGGCGCAACTTCGATCGGAGCCTCGAAGGAGTGGCCCTGCCAGGCAGTCTTCAAAAACTGACTTTTGGCAGTTGCTTTAACCGGAGCCTGGAGGGAGTGTTGTTGCCAAGTGGTCTTCAAAGCTTGACTTTCGGCGATTCCTTCAACCAGAGTCTAAAGGGAGCGATTTTGCCAAGCAGTCTTCAAACTATGACGTTCGGGCAGAAATTCAACCAGAGCCTGGAGGGAGTGTTGTTGCCAAGTGGTCTTAAAAACTTGACTTTCGGCGATTCATTTGACCAGAGTCTTGAAGGAGTAGAATTGCCGAGTAATCTTCAAAGCTTGACATTTGGCTACGAATTTGATCAGAGACTTGACGGCATGTTGTTGCCAAGTGGTCTTCAAGAGTTGACATTTAGTGGATCATTGGATCAGAGCCTGCAGGGACTGATTCTCCCAGAGGGTCTTCGAAGCCTGGCCTTGGGCGATCTATTCCTCGAGAGGCTCGAGGGTCTGGAACTGCCAAGCAGTCTCGCAAGTTTCACCGTCGCGAGCGTTGGCGTTTCAACCACACAGCATCTTCCACAAGGTCCCTGAGCAGTAAAGGGATAGTAATCTGGAACCCATGAAAATAACATGGTGGTTTCCCCAGTTCCAACCATTTCTTATATTTCTTGTCCATTCTGAGCCCACCGGGTTTCACAATCATGGGGATCCAAAAGTTGAGCATGGAAAGCAAGGGCAAGTAATCCCTTCCCCTTCATGTCTAGATTAGTCCAGTATTGTCCCTTCATGATCCTTAGGTACGTAATCAAGTACCATATGAAATATCCTCGATATTCCTCGATAATGTATCAACAACGTGTCGAGATCTCTAATACATCCCATTATCTTGTTTGCTACTGCTACTACAATATATTACATATATACTACATTTTATACCAACTCTACTGCAAGTATCTATAATAGGCCCGCGATACTTTCATGTATCTATATATCCATACTCTACATTGATACCAACTGGCCTTGCACGGACATCCCAGGTTCACCCTGCATGTCTGGCACTCAGAAGGTTCATTTTGGGATCATTTCATCGCCGGAAGATGACGACGAATGGGGGTTCCTTAAAATGTGGGATCTCCAAAACCATAGGTTTCAATACTAAAATGGTCTCATTTTAGATGATTTGGCCATTCTAGGGAACCTCCATATTGCTGGTAGTCAAGAAGAGATGTGGCTGACTTTTTCATGGAACCCTGGATTTCACCAGAGAAAACTGAGAAAACGATGATCAACCATCAAATTCGGGGTTCCTCATTTTCAGACACAACCATTTCCCTCTGGTTATTTAACATAGCCATGGAGAATCCCCTATAAATAGAGGTTTTAATGGGAAAATCATCCAAAATTGGCCATTTTCCATGGATATGTTGAATTACCAGAGGGTATAATTCATGATACACAACGGGATTTGTGCCATTTTTGGAGTCAAGCCCGAGTCAAGTCCAGCTTTCAGCAGAAGAAGCCTGAGATGTCTTCCGATGCTGAGGCAACTTGCAAAAAGTCAGTGGTTTTCAAACAGGACTGAAACGAACAATGTTCAAAACCCCTGTTGGTTGATGATTTAACGGGTAACGGGCTTGTATTGCTACCATATATATTGGAGATTATCATGACCCAGTAAGGGAATCCTTATTCTCGGACCAGTTTAATCGAATGAGGATCTTCAACCAGAACTGACACGTGCACAAAGGTCGTGGCACTAGAGAATGGAGAATTGCTACGTAATCATCTAGTCCATACTGTTCCATGGTTTCAAAATACAGTATTGAAGTTCTATATATTGTATAACATACTAAAAACACATTGTAAAATATCTTCACCCCTTTTTGGGACATGTTCTGATGATCCCACACGAGGAGCAGGCGGAGCCAAAGGTCCTAAAAAATAAGATGCAGATGTTGAGAATGCCAAAATAGAATGTAGTTCTTCATCATTAGTTCCTATGATAGTCATACTTAAATCTCATTATATAATTCCTATTAATCCCCATGAATCACCATGGATTCCATCTCGCGCCCCCTTTTAGGAGGGTGATATCCAGTGCATGGACGCGGATCTGATTTTCTATTTCGAGTTTCTGGAGGTGCACCGGTTCTTTTGGGCCAACAATATCTGGATTTGCTGAAGATGATTGGGCTGATTTTCCCAATTTTGAAATTGGTGTTGGGGGGTCGTACATGCCTACTTGGGGGTGTAGTTTTCAGCATGAAAATGATGAATTAAACTGAAAGATGGTGACTTAGCTGCGAAAAATGTCAACAATTGTGACTCAAGCATAATGATGGTAGTTGTTGATGGTGATATATTGGGATTTATCACAATCAATGGTGATATATTGCGATATACAGGCGTAACTACCCCAATGTGGCCGTACTTTTCAGGGTAGGTGAATTTTACAATAGTTTACGATAGTTTGCACAGAATGATGATAATAATAGCAGATTATGCGTATATAAGTATGTCTTGTTCAATTATTGGGGCTATTATCCCACTATCATCCTCAACCCTATGCCTATTACTGTAGCCAATTGAAAGTGTCATCCCAGGTGTTTCGAATTTTGCTATTGTTCCCATGATCATAATCCCGATTAAAACCACCCAGCAGATGAATTGTCGCGGGGCAACGACAAAACGACCCCACAATCAATGACTTCACCATATCATGATCATGATGGTGTGCCTGCGGGGATCATATCATACCTGCTGTTTCCTTTCTTTTTTTCTGCCTTGGGATCTATGGTGAATGGTGAAGAGCCAATCTTTGTCATTACATAATTATGGCATGGCTGTTGAGCTGCAAATGCGTTCAAGTTGAGGTTATTGCTATGGGAAACTGTCCCTTTCATGAGCACCGAGTTTGGATTCTGTCAGACGTTGAATTTCAATTACTTTGCTTCGAGTGATCCCCACCATGCCACTTTATTTGGCATATAGTGTGATACATGTTTTGACATTCTTTCTGACAAACTTATCTGGCAG